>OX422209.1:492214070-492399070 GCA_949130495.1 Sambucus nigra | reverse complement strand
ATAGCCAAATATTATCACATCATCTTTTATAAAGAATCACAACTACAAAAAAACAAATATCTCGTGGGTGAATCAAGCAACTTAGCATTTAAATAACCAGTCTTCCTATTTGACCAACGGACCTATGAAAAAAATAATTTAACTAAAATAAGCAGTCTCCCTATGTGACCAACTAAAATTATATAAACAAACATGAAAAATCTTACCTGATCATAACCCAAATCGAAGAACAAAACACCCCAAAAATAGAAAATATAAAAACAACCCAGATGTGGGGACCAAATATTCCGAACACAACATTACCAATTTCTTAAAGATCTCAAAGAAGATGGCAAAATCTAAAAAACTAAATAACAATCAGATCTGAAAGTGTATATATATATATATATATATATATATATATATATATATATATATATATATATATATATTTGAATAGGGAATGGAAAGTAAAGATCCCCCCACCTGAACTCTCTGCCGACCCCAACAATGTCACCCTCAACACATCCATCCAAAACGCCAACACTGTGAACTCCATTCCAACCCCAAACGAACACTCTCCACCCCCTCCCAAAAAGGCCGGCGCGGAACAAAACAAATCCCGAAAATGATCACCTCCGGTGCCGTTAACGGACTCCACGACATCGACATCGACATTGACGATGACCCCTCTCTCTCCAAAAGACACCGCCACATAATCTCGGATCTGGCCAAAGAAGTGGACGTGGAAGCCCTTATCGCCATCTCAGTGGGCTTCCCTGCGTCGTCCCCACTATCGGCGGCATCGAACAGGCCAACTACATCATCGAATAGGCCAACTACATCAAACATAGAAACAGGTAAATGTGATGAAGACTCCCAGTGTTTGCCGGTAGCTTTTACCACAAACTCCGGTGATGAAGACTCTATGATGAAGACTCTAGCACTTTATTCGAAAGTCAGAAAACAAAGAATGGTTAAAAGATACAAACTGGGGAAAAAATAAACAACTGTAATATATTTTATTTTACCTCAAAAGTTAGAAAGAAGATCCGTGGCTTAATTGGAGGAGTTCAAACAAAGTTATTACTGAGATATTTGGACCTGCAAATGTGCTTGAATGAGTAGTTGCGTAAGGAGTGAGAGAAAGTACAAAAAATTTTAATTTAAAGTGAATCTGACAAAGAGATTTGTTGTCTCGAGGCAAAGAGGGGCACGTTATTGAAACTTAAGAAAACGTAGAACGGAGAGAGAGAGTTGTCTATCTCAAGTGTACGCGTACCTGTGTTGATTTCTGCTCACACTTAATCTCAACCCTCGCTTGATAAAGACCAAATCCCCCCAGATGTAATCTCAACCGTTAGTTGGTTTAGACAAAAAAATCCCTCCTCCTTTATTATATATATATATATATATATATATATATATATATATATATATATATATATATATATATATATATATATAGAGGAAGGCTCACCTACATCATGCATTATACATCACACCATACATCACATGTAATTCTAGGCCCTAGAAAACATTTTTTTCAAATTTTATATTTTTCCCTTGAAATTAACCTTCCAATCAACACATGTGAAAAAAATTAGGTGAAAATACATTTTGTAGCTATTTTTAAAAAATCCACAAAAAACTGCTGGCGCAGACCCTTATAAATAAGGTATTTTTAGCAGTTTTTTGTGGATTTTTTAAAAATAGTTACAAAATGTATTTTGATATAATTTTTTGCATATGGGTTGATTGGAAGGTTAATTTTAAGGGGAAAATATAAAATTTAAAAAAAAAAATTTTTTAGGGCCTGTAATTAAGCGTGATGCATGGATGATGTATAGAGCATGATGTAGGTGAGCCTTCTCCTATATATATATATATATATATATATATATATATATATATATATATATATATATATATATATATATATATATATGTTTTTGTGTCTGTGTGTGTATGTGTTATTATTGTTTATTTCCTCCGTTATGTATATGTTTTAAATGATATTTAATTTGTTTGATGAACGTGTTTAAAACATTTGACATTAGTTAGCATTAAAACTAGAGGTATGAATTATCACAACAATATTTTCCATTCTATTAATTACGCAGAAGATGTGATTTTGTCTATAAAAATGGAGTTTGAGCATCACCCTTGTCCCGCTTATAAATAAACCTTGCAAAAGGCACATCTCTATATACTATAAAATGCAAAACAAGGCATTTAAAAGCATTTAAGACTCCTCCTCATTGAGAGTGTCCACGTGGCACTCTATATTTTATATTTCTATAAAATACTATACAAGCAATTTAATAAAATGCAAAACAAGGCATTTATAATCATTTAAGACTCCTCCTCATTGAGAGTTTCCACGTGGCACTCTATATTTTATATTTCTATAAAATACTATACAAGCAATTTAATAGATGCATTGAACTATTGAGTTTTCTCTCTCTCTCCTTCAATTTAATCCAACTACGAGACCAAGTCAAAAGCAATTAAGAATGATACATTTTTTCGTCCCAATATATAAATATTATTTTTAACTGCTGCCAACTACCATGGTCATCACCATAGACTTCCCCAAAGACCCCAAACCTTCTCCTGAACAAAGGGTTGCACGTATGTTAAATCGCCGCCAAAGTTCTCGGCAGGTAATTTCCTTCTTTTCTTTCGTTGATTAATTTGTTAGTTAAGATTAGTAAGGTTTGGAGCTTTCCCACTATTGGTAAACCATTTGCTTTCTCTCTTTTTTGGGTTATTTCTTTAACACTGTTTTTTATAACCATTAAATTATATAAAAGCAATGTTTTTCTAAAAAAAAAAATAGTTTATAATTGTTAAAAGGTTCTTTTATAAACTGTTTTTTTAACTTTTCTATAAAATTAATTTTTTACATAAAACGTTAAAAACATTAAAAAAAAGTTGATATAAAAACGTTCAAAACACTATATTTAGCTGCTTTTTTTCTATACGTTAAAAAATAGTTTATATAAACCACTATTTTTTTTAAAAAACGTCACTTTTAAAAACATTACAAAACACTGATTTTTTAATTTTACAAATGATCAAAAACATTTTATATTAAAACGCTTCTTTTTTTTAAAAAACACTGTTTACTAAAAACATTAAAAACACTCTTTTTAATAAACTTAAAAAAATTTATATAAAAACACTTTTTTTATAAACGTGAAATGGTTTTTTATAAAACTTTTTTAATGTTTTTTTTATAAATCAATTTTTTTATAAACATGTTAAAAAACAGTTTATATAATAACGTTGAAAAATACTGTTTTTTTCACGTTTTTAACATTTTATATGAAAACTGTTCATATTAAAAGTTGTTTTTAATAGTTGATAAAAACATTTTTTTTAACATTTTTGATGTCTTTTTATATAAAAAAAATTGATTTTATAAAAAACAGTTAAAAAGAGTTTATTAGAAAACCTTTTGATGTTTATAACTGCTTAAAAAAAATGGTTTTTGTATAAGCAGTTTTTTAACGTATATAAAAAATAGTAAAAAAAATAGTGTTTTTTTAACCTTTTTAAAAAACAGTGGTTTTAACAAAAAGTGTTTTTATATAAACTATAACAGCTTTTCTCTCTCTTATCTCTCTTATTCTTACTTTCTCTCTTTTTTGGATTATTTTTTTAAACGTTAAAAAAACACTTTTTTTTATAAACATCAAAAAACAATTTATATAAAATCAATGTTTTTAAAAAAATCCGTTTATAATCGTTAAACGGTTTTTTTATAAACAATTTTTTTAACTTTTTTTATAAAATTATTTTTTTACGTAAAACATTCAAAAACAGTTGATATAAAAATGTTAAAAACACTATTTTTTTATAAATGTTAAAAAACTGTTTATGTAAAACACTATTTTTTTAAGGAAAAAACACTGTTTTTAAAAAACGTTACAAAACACTGAATTTTTAACTGTTTTTTATAAACATTCAAAAACACTTTTATAATTCTCTTTAAAAAAAATGTTGCTTTTATATAAACCATTTTTTAATATTTTTTTAAAAGAGTTCTTTTTTTTTTAGAACAGTGTTTTTACATAATTTTTTTTAATGTTTATACAAAAAACTGTTAAAAAAACAATGTTTTTAATGTTTTTATATTAAGTGTTTTTTACGTTTTTAATTTATTCATATAAAGAATTGGTTTTATGAAAAAAGTTGAAAACAATTTACAAAAAAACTTTTGACATTCATAAACTGTTTTTTATAAGATTGTTTTTATATGAAGTTTTTTCAACGTTTATAAAAACAGTTAAAAACAATATTTTTTAATGTTTGTAAAAAAAGTGCTAAAAAAAGTTTATAAAAAAACCTTTTGATTTTGTAAAACTTTTTGATTTAAAAAAAAATTACTTAATAAAAAAAGTGTATAGAACTTTTTCATTTTATAAAACTTTCTCATTTTATAAAAAAGTGTTAGTAAAAAAAGTTTTACTATTTAAAACAATAAGATATAATGTAAAATTTGTTTTAATACACTAATAAATACTTATACTAATGGGTAAAATAGTCTTTTTGATTGGAAAGTGAGTCAACTGACCATCAAACTAGCTAACTAACGTTTTTTGTCGATTTTGAATCCTAAACGAGTAGAATGTAAACAAATGGAATAAAACTCTAAATAACTATTGGACCCCAAATATTAAAAGATCCTTACAAAATTGACAATGAGCCATAGAATAGACTGTGATTTTGTTTAAGTAGAATGTGTCATGTGAGGATTGAAATAGTGTTTTTCTTAAGATAATTTCGATTGAATCTTTATATAGAAATGCGAGTTTAATTAGTTAGAAGCATATTATGTGAATTTAGTTAGTTAGAAGCATATGGTGTATGTTGCTCTATTTTAAAGGAAGTGAGGTATGCTTCCATGTTTAATACCATTGTTTTTTAAATAAAATATATAATATTCCTTTTTGGATTTTTCTCTTTTTATATTGTGACTGGACAATTATTTTTGTGCTTTGTTATAAGGTTTGCTATTTTTATTTTGACTCATTTTCAGATTTTTTTATACAAATTATAACCTTTATGCTTTATTTTCTTAACACACAAGTTCTAATTGTTTGTCATTTCTGTCTATCATGTACATGATACTATTCATTATATTTTTCAAAATTTAGGGGTTAAAGTATAATTTATGTAAAGTTGATTAAGTGCCTAAGTAAAATATTTTGAAATATATATATATATATATATATATATATATATATATATATATATATGATAGTAATTATCGTGATTATATATGAGTGTCCATTTTCTCTCCATCTATTATTAATTAATACTTATATAATGTGTCAAATAGACATAAAAATATAATTATGTCTTAAATAAAAAAAAGTATCTCGGTGTTTAGTGTATACTAATCATAGAACTACCATCTCTACTAAAAAATATAAATATGTAGTTGATTTGTAATTTTAAAATATAGGCATGTTCATATGTCCCAAATTTTTTATTCAGTTTTTCATCTCATATTAACATTAGTTTAAATGTAATGATAATATTATTTATGTGGCATATATTTTACGAATAAAATTATACCACGCTCGCGCATCGCGCGGGGTTTAAAACTAGTGTTGGGTACAACTCTATAACTTCCCATGAAGAAATTCTCATTTTTGTTAAAACTAAAAGGCAGAAGCTAAGTATTAACATGATAAACCTCTTAACAGTTGTTAGGTAGACAACTTGAAAGATATTGGAGCTACTTCCAAAGAACTTTTTCGATGTCATCTTCAAGAGGTTACTTGAAGTCGTTTTAAGGATGAGTTTTTAAATTTTATCCATGCACTCATTAGGTAATGCATGATATTTATGTTAGTTGAATACCCGAGGAAGGGACGATAAAGTAAGTTGTATATGAGTTTAATGGAGAAGGTTTTGCTAATGCTAATAAACTTATAGGTATATTTTGTGTGAAATGCCCAAAGTAAACCTCATTGAAAACTATTTTGGCAAAAATATGGTCCCGTTCGTTGTAGCGAACCCGACCCCATCACTAGTTGCGAGCTCCCAATATAAATATGTCAAACTATGGTCGGATTTGTTCCGAACAAACCTCCTTGTTCGTTGAAATTAGGAGCTTTGCTGGAGTAAAGTCTGAAATTCACTAGGAGTGCATTTGGGAAGAAAAGCAGGTTAAAAATAGTCTCGAGTCAATCTCCATAGTGATTTATATGATTGTTAACTTTTTCGACAAAGTGTTCCAACTAATTAGCTATGGTGTTTACTCATATTATTTCATCTAATAAGTGTTTTTTAAAAGAAAAACATTTTAAAGACAATATTGATATCACCTATGAACTTATGAGTACAATTTTCTTATTTTTTATGTGGGTTTGGGGGGGGGGGGGGGGGGGGGGGGTGGATATCGCTATCAAGTTTGATATGACTAAAGCATAGCATTCGTTCTCCAAGTGCTTCTTAAACAAAATTATTAGAAAATTTAGGTACAACGAATATATATATATATATATAAATATATAGTTTGGAGATCTATGTTGGATTACATGGTTTTAATGGTGCTTAATGCTTCTCCATGTGTATGTTTCAAGTCCACTGTGCGAGTATGAGTGAGATAAGGGGATCCTTTATCTTGGTCCCTTCATTATTATTACAATTGGGGCGCTAATTAGAAATCTAAATGAATTTGGACATAGTCATTATTTTAGTGGGTTTAAAACTCCTATCGTTGTCCTCTAATAACTCACCTATCATTTTCTAATAATATTATAATTTTTGAATCAGGTCAACCTCTTCTATAAGAGTCTTTATGATGATTTTTTAAATTACAAAAATAACCTTAATAAAAAAAAAGTGAACAACACTGAAAGTGTAATTTTTATGTCTATTAAGCGACACAAGTGGATAATTAAATGATTAATATATTTCAATGCAAGATATGTTCTTGAATTATTGTTTTTTCATTATTAGTGTTAAAATGGGTAACTTTGTAATGACATCAAATTTTATATTGTAATTCTATAAACTTGAATACTAATTTAGGACGAATTAAATAAGAAAATAAGTTTATCAATTGGGACGAAGGCAGTAACACTTTTTCTGCATTTTTCCCCATGCAGTTGAATCATTATTGAGGATTACATGCTAGATATACTCAATTTAGAGATAAAATAAGTTTCGGTAAAAAATTGTAACCCAAAGTTGGACTCCTAATTTAGAGACTTAGGGAGTATGCATATTTGCATGAGTGGTCCATGCAAGTTTGAATGCTCATAAATTTGGGTGCACATTTACCTAGTGCTGGTGCTCTTAATTTAGAGTAATGCTACAAGTCCCAAATACATTCCGCAATTCATTCCCTCATGGACAAGTGTTCCACAATGTAACTATTTCAATACAATGCACTACAATTACTGCAATGCCAAATAAGTTAGGGATGAATTAGGGAACGTAGATGGGACTCATAGCATCTTCCATTAATTTAATGTTTTGCATGCTTAAATGTTGCATGAATTATTTACTATTTCAAGGATCCATTACATAATCTTATTTAAAAAGAAGAAGACATTTCCCAAATCATTGTAAAAAAGATGGACAGCCCTGCACGGCCACGATAGGTTTGGTCTGCAAGAAATGCCTTCAAATCTTCCACCAAAAATTTCTTCTTTGTAGTTAAAGAAACTTTTCAAGAAACCAATTGCTACAACTACGATTTTGAGGGAATCCTATATATATATATATATATATATATATATATATATATATATATATATAGATTGGTGTGTTTTCAAAGGTGTGAGGCTTTAAATCTAAAAGTGATTTTTTCCAAGCCAAGGAAGATAAAATATTTACTCAAAAATGAAAATAGATTTTTGAACACAATGTAAGTAAATGTACCTCCATTAGAAACAATGCATTAAAATAACTCAAAGTAGGCAAGTGAAAACATATTCTCTCAAATATATGAGAGATTTTGGTACGCAAAAATAGTTTTTCAAAGTTCTCACTCATGTTTTGGAAGAGTAAACAACACTTAACTTATAGCCTTTTAATTTTGAAATAAGGTAATAGCTCAAAAGTTAGACGACACACTCTTAAGGTGTAAAGTAATCACATCAGGGAGTAAGTAAACCAAAAAATTGCACTTAACAACCTAACCAAGAAGATCTTTACTAAAGAACTTGTGAAAAACTGACTTTCGACAATGTCAGATGTATTTCATCGTAGGGTCACTATAGTGAGACATTGCACCACTAAAGAGAACCTGAAGTGATCTAGGTTGCATCGAAGTCTAGGCATTTTACAAGGTGATATATGCAACCCATGAGACATTGTTGCTGGGGAAAAAAAGTTTGTCGCTGGTGCAATGCTGCGACGACAGAAGTCGCCTGATTGTCCAAAATTTTTTGTCTAGTTTTCCTTTAGAGGCTTTCAAAAATCAATTTTTAGGCAAACTCTGAGTATGTTTTTTCACACATGAATGCCTATACTTAAAATACACAAAAAGGTGAAAGTCATTATAAATAATGTCTTCCTTTATGAAAATAATATTTGCACGTGTATTTGACAAAATTATAAAACTAAGGTTAATTAAAAATATTTTTCGATTATAAAACACAGTAATTAATGTCAATCTAAGTATGTTAAGTCTTACACCTTTTCTAAGTGGTGTACATGAGGTTCGACATTGATAAAATTAAGTTTGTTGATAAATTTTTCTGGTGACCTCTTGGACAAAGACACAAACATCTTTTAGTCATGGAGTTTAGATAATCTATTGTATAGAGACCATTGAGTATACTACATTTATAGACCATCCTCTGAGCATTAAATAGGAAGAGTATCCCATGTGTCCCACAGAAATGAAGACTATTATAGGCACAAGAAGAGCAGACAAGTGGTGCGAGTTTCACTCGGACCACGACCATGTCACCAAAAATTTCTTCCTCGTCAAGAATGAATTTGAAAGGCTTACTAGACAGGGGATGAGGAGGAGGTTTTACCGAGGCCGTGCCCTAGAATTAGACATGTGAAGAAACTACAGTCCAAGAGAGATGTCAAGAGAATTTTTATCAAAGTACATTTTGTAATTACTATAAATCCACAGATAAGCCAGAGGATCAATTTCATACTCCATCAAAGTTTTGAATTAATCTACTACTGATCATAAACAACCCAAGATATCAATAGGGGTGATAAGTCCATCAGACTATCATGGACCTACATCATCAAGTGTTATTTTATGGCTTGGATCCATAATATGTCGTTTCTTGGACGATCATTATGTCATTATCTACAACAAATGGAAACCTCTTTCCAGATGGAGAGACGGAGATCTCAAAGACGGAGTGAGATTTATCTCAACCAGAAAAGCCTAAATTAAAAGAAGAGAAATCGATTTGGATATGAGACTTACCACTGCATGGAGATCCTGAAGACAAGTTCCTTGGGATAGTGGATCTTATCATAGCCTTTAAGTATGTGGTCACCTCGATAAGAGGGAGTTTGTAATGAGAGATACTAGGGGCAACCATGAATAGCAAATGTCCACTTTTATAAGACGTAAGAACCCATATGGGTGGCTTTCGAAGATCTAGGCTCTAAGGGTGGTAACAATTCATTTGTCTTCGAGTGAAAAACTTTCCTAAAACATAGTGGTATGGCCATAGGAACAACAAGAATCCATGATAGACTGGAATTTAAAATACTATATATCTCAGAGTCCTTGAAGAAGGGCTCGAATATGCTTGTTATTCTACAATAAACATAATACCTACATGGAAGATCGTCGAAGGAAAAGATATATATATATATATATATATATATATATATATATGTGTGTGTGTGTTTGTGTGTTATGTGTGTGTGTATATATATATGTATATATATATGTTGTAAATATATATGGAAAAATTCCAAGACTAAAGGCTTCGGGGGATGTACTATCCCACAGACCATTGAGTTTTGATTTAAAATAATTGGGCATGGCAAGGTATCAATAGTGTGTCCCATATCAAGCACATCAACAAGTTATTAAATATGACAATACATACTATTGCATAAACATAATTCTTACACAAAGGCATGAAATGTACAAACAAGATTCAAGAAAGTTGTTTTATTGGTTATATAATGCAAAGAGAAAGTATTGAAAAAGAAAAATAATAGCCGGAACATAATCTTAATAGGTCGCGTCCTCTTCCTCATCTCCGTCATCTTCTTTAATGGCAGTCTCAATCTTTCTATGTCCTTATTGAGAGGCTGTTGTTAACTCCTGTTGAAGTATTTCATCATATTATTTGAGACCTACCTCACATGAAGTGTGTTTAGGATATTGAATCGCCAATTGAGGACAACATTCTTAGCATCTAGAAACTTTTTGGCAACTCTTAGCCCAATCTCCTTGTAGCCGCGGATGTAGAACTTGTTTTGGTTGATCTAATAGTCTTTTAAGTTTTAAATTTGACCAAGACCTTCTACTGTGCCTTCTCAAGTTTCTCAACAAACTCATCATTGGTATTTTTATCGGTCGCAACGTGTTCTTCCTTAACCTCCTCATTTCCTCAAAATCTCCATGGGTTATGGAAAACAACTAGGCTTTAAGATCAACAATCTTATTGTCCCCCTCCGCGGCATTCTTCTTAGAATTGGATCATTTATCCCTATAAAGTTTGAGGGACTTCATGGCCTTGCTCAATTGTACCTCGGACCGAGACTTGGCCATTTGGGAAGCTTCAACTTTTGTCACTATCTCTTATGTTTCTGATTCAAAGGCCGTGCAGTAGACAACTTCTTCCCAACTTCAAAATAAGTCTTTAAATCCACCTAAACCTCAGCCTTATTGTCACCCTCTGCGGCCTGAAGTTGTTAGAGTCGTTTTCATACTAATTCAACTTGATGAAAGAGGCCTCATCAACCTGAAGAAAAGAAATATTTCCAGAAGAAATTAAACATGATGATAAAAGGTCGCGGACATAAGATATTTAAGGTGATAAAAAATTGGTATTGATGATAGGTCCTCGGCATCAAGATCCTCCAAATGTATAATGTCTAAAATGTGGACGATCTCCTCATCTTACAGACCAAAATGCTCTTTGTGTCCGAGGGAGAACCTAGGTTCAGAGGCCTAAGTTGTTGCCTACATTGTACACCCCATACGCGACCACTTTACTTATAGGAGACTAAATCTTTCTAAATTAAGAAGGATCAGGTGATGAATCAATCTGACCGTCACCATATGCATACGTGGTACGTGATAGAGTATAGCTTAATACCATGGTATGGATAGGATGGCGGTATTATATGAGACTTATGGGGTGCACTTGTGATACTATGGAGTATTAACTTCATAGGTCAACTGGATGCAGTGAGAAATTTAGGCGGGTATCTTTAATTGTGGTACCATAGCTTGATGATATATATGTTTTATGCTATTAATACGAGGCATACTAGTGTGAATGTTTGATATGGAAATGTAATGTTAAAATATTAAGTTAGGAAACTTTGACATGTAATCATAGGTATATTTATTTTTGTCTTGTTGGGTGTTATTTCTTGTTGTGGACCTTACTCACCTTTGTTGTCTAGCGTTTCAGGAACTCGTGGCACACCTCCCTTTTGGGAGCAGAATCGGAGTTATTGAGTCTTTTTTTTCTTAGTTTAAAGATATATGAATTCTATTTCTATGTGTTATTTCACTTTATATTATGGTCATATTGTGGAATTAATGGTTTATGAGACCCTATACATTTGGGATTCCAAAGTTGTAGAGGAGGTAATATAGTTGCTTTTTATTATTATGGATGATCATTCTCTCTCTCTCTCTCTCTCTCTCTCTCTCTCTCTCTCTCTCTCTCTCTCTATATATATATATATGTGTGTGTGTGTGTGTGTGTGTGTGTGTGATCATTGTTTATTTTGTCCTTTATGTATATATTTTTAAGGGTATTTAATTTGTTTAACGAACAACATAAAACACTCTTCGTCATAATTATTGGAGATACTAATTGTAGAAATGGGAGAAAACTTCATAATCATAGATATTACAGTAAAAGAATTAAAATAATACCACTAAACTATATTTTCGTATAAAAACATAGACAATCAAATATAGAGTGTGACTAAAAACTTGGAAATTGAAAATCGGGAATTGGAGTATGGAAAAAGTTGGGGATATTTTTTAATCGATTAATGATGGAGTAGAAGCGATTTTCGCTAGATAACTGGAGTTCGAGAAACACCCTACTCCCAGTTATAGAGAAACCTTGCAAAAGGCACGTGTTTTCTACAACTGAAAAGTAGCCAATGAAGAACAGTTTTGTCGAAAAGGGTAAGGAGGGATATGCAAACACAAAAAATAGTATTTGTGAGAAAACTAAAAGGCACAAGATAATTATTAACATGATTAACCTTTTTAACAGTTCTTAGGTAGATAACATGAAACATATTTGACCTATTAACGAGGAACCTTTTCAATCTCATATTAAAGAAGTTACTTAAAGACATTTTTAGGATGACTTCTAAATTATATTCATCCTCTCATTAGCCATTATGCGATAGTTATGTTAGTTAAATTCTCCAAAGAAAAGAAGATAAAGTAAGTTGTTTATAAATTTAAGGGTAATGATACTCTTACCGGTACTTAGTACCGGTTTAGTACCAAATGCGCTTTAATTGATTGTACATTGGTAGGACCCACAGCATTCCCTGGCGGGACCCACACCATAGTACCAACAAATAAAGCACAATCGGTACTAACCCGGTGCTAACACCCAGTGTATATAACATTTTCCTAAATTTAATGCAGAAAGTTGTGCTCGTGCAAATGGACTTAAGAGGTTTGTTCTTTATCATTAGTGGGTCTAAATAGGAAATGACATTGTTACAATGGTGAGGAGTTTAATATCATTCACGGAGCTTCCCAAACAATTGAATTCAAGTCTCATAGCCCTCACTATAAATAAAAATGATCCTTCATCTTCCTAAAAACTGAGAGTGTTCTGCCTATACAAGCTCAGTTGTGTGATTCATGCATGCCCACGATTCAAGAATAAGAATAACAAAAATATCTAATAAGAGAAATACAATCTTAATGTCAAGTAAAGAGGAAGTAAATAGGAAACAAACAAATCAATAAGCACAAGACACATAGTATGTTTTTCACCAACATAGTTATGTCCACGGACATTGATAGCTTCCTTTATTTAATCATACCATTAAGGGTCACAACTCTCTTGTTCTCACCATCATCTCAATGTGTATACAAGAGAAAGAGAAAAAAAATGATGATTAGTGGATTCTTTCAACTTTTTTAAAAGCCCTAAAATATTCTACATATACAAAGAAGAACCTACACGTGAAATGCCAAAACTAAATCTCACTAAAAATCCATTTTCCCATAAATATGGGCCCTTCTATCTAGCAAACCTCTCCCCTTCATTGGTCACGAGATCCTAAAACAAAATTGCCAAACTCTGGTCTTCTCTGTACCAAGCAACCCCCTTGTTCACTACAGTGAGGAGCTTCACTAGAGCGACTTCTCACCATCATTAGGAGTAAATTTAGTCATAAAAGGAGGGTTACAACAATATTGAGTCAATCTCCATTCTGAATTATAAGATTGTTTAACTTTTTTGACAAAGTGTTCAAATAAGTTACCTAAGGTATTTATCCATATTATTTCATTACCTATAAACATAGGAGTATAATTAGATTAATTTTTTTTTGTGTGTGTGTGTGTGTGGTGGTGGGGGGGGAGAGATACGTCTATGGAGTTTGATGTCTCTAAAGTATAACATTGGTTCTCCTAATCCTTCTTAAACAAAGTGATGAGAAAATTTTCTTGCAATGAAATATGTATATATATAGTTTGGTGATTTATATCAAATTATTGTTTTTAATGGTCGTTAATGCTTCTCGATATTTATTTTTCAAGTCCAATACATGAGTGATATAAGGGCATCCTTTATTCTGGTCTTTGTGTTAGTATTAAAACTGCAACGCTAAGTAGAAACGTGAATGAATTATGAGATAATCATTATTTTAATTGGATTAAAACACCTATCGTTGCCTTTGTATAACTCATTTATAATTTTTTTAATGATATTTTAATTTATGAACCAGGTCCAACCTCTTTTATAAGGGTTGTTATGAGGATTCTTTGAAATTATGAAAATAACTTTAAGAACGAAGTGAGAAAGACTAAAAGTTTAATTTTGATGTATAATCAGTGACAGAAGAGGTGGATCAAATTACTTTGAGTATTTGACTAGTATTTCATATAAAATTATTAATATATTAATCCAAGATATGTGCATGAATTATTGTCTTTTCATAAGTACTTGTAAAATGGGTAACTTTGTAATCTCATAAAATTTTATATACTAATTCTATAAACATGAGTCTTGATTTAAGACAAAGTTAAAAAGAAAACAAGTTTATCAATTGGGACGAAGGTAGTAACATTTTTCTTCATTGTTTCCCCATGCAGTTGCTACATTATTGAAGATGACATGGAAATATACTCATTTAAGATACATGAAATCAGTTTCGTTAAAAAGCTGAATCCCACAATAGGACTACAAATTTAGGGACTAGGGGTGTATATATTTGGATGAATGGTCAATGCAATTTCGAATGCTCTTAAATTTGGTGGCACATTTACCTTGTACCGTTGCTATTAATTTAGAGTAATGTTATGAGTCCTAGATATATCCCTTAATTTATCCATGAAGCGATGTGGCGTTTAAAGTGTTGAATTCTTTAATTATTATAGTACAATGAACCACACTTGTTGTAGTGCCATAAAAGTTGGGGAATGAATCGATGAATGTAGTTGGGACTCATACCATTTCCCCTTAATTTATTGGTTTTCATATTATAAATGTCTCATGAATCCAATTTAATATTATGATATGAAAACAGATGTAGCACATAGATATCCTCCATGTGTCCTTCATAAATACCTTGATTCATGATCAATTAAACCTTCATTTTCCAAGAGTTATAATAAATTTAGCTTCTCTATCTCTGGGTATCTCTCTATAGAAAATAAATCATGGTAAGACCATTAAAAGCATGGCTCTATGCCTATTTGTTTCCCATTTATTTACTAATTTATCTTCTACATAATTTATTTGATGGACTAGAAAATATATATATGACACCCTTTTTAAATCCCCCCCACCTAGGCTTGTCAATGGGTCGGGTCTGGACCCGGACCCGATCCGAACCCGATCCGTATAATAGGGTCTGAGCATATTTTTTTGGACCCGAGACCCGAATACCCGAAGACCCGTTTATTAAACAGGTAGGGTCTGGATCTTATACAAGACCCGGACTTGAAGACCCGACCCGAATTGTACATTATTATTTTGTATATATATATACATATATACTATAAATTTATAAATATATCTTATCAATATAACATGTAAGTATTATATATAAAAATATATATTTATGTATATAATAAATATAAGTAATATATGCTTTATTTATACTAATAATATTCTATAATACATTACAAAATATTCTAATTTAAGATTAAATAATAAAGAAGGGGGATAAAATAAAATAAATATAAAATAAATGTACATATTTGACCAGACCCGGACCCGAACCCGAGACCCGAAGACCCGAACGGATTCGGGTCTGGATCCAATATTGTAGACCCGATAAAGACCCGGACCCAGACCCGAACCCGATGAAGACCCGATTACACGGATCTAGATCTCCCTAAACCCGACCCGTCTCCGACCCGTTGACAGGCCTACCCCCACCCACCTCAATATCCGCCTTTTTTCTAATAACCTCTAATTTGACCCTCACAATAAATTTCTACAATTTCTCTTCCCTTTTAAATATCCAATTCATCACACCTCATACGGTGCATCAAGCATCTCTACAAGGGGTTGGAAATCCTCTAAGGTTAAATCAACATACTCATCCAGAGGATCTTAATGTTGGAGTCCTCGATTTTAAAGAAAAGAATAAAGGTCAAGGACCGAAGAGAGAAACCAACGGTGGAAGATATGAGAGAAATTATGAGAAAAAGGAATCATAAGGCACATCTTAAATTGCAATTTAAATAATTCACTCCACTAACTTATGATTTGGAAACCATTATCCTTAACATCAAAGAGGAATAGTATCTCATGTGGCCATCTAAAATGTATCATTGGGGGATCTCAAAAGTATGGGCTCTAAGTGTTGGTACAATTCATTTGTCTTGAGTGAAAACCTTCTCTAAACTATAGTGGTATGGTTAGAGGAACATAGAGCATACATGATAAATTTTACTTGAAATACTATCTTAAAGTCCTTTAATAAAGGATGGAATATTCTTGTTATTCTACAGTAAACACAAGATCTATATGGAAAATTCTGCAAGCACAAGACAATTATATATATGTTGTAAACATAGATGGTAACATGCTAGGTCCAAAGGCTTGGGGGAAGTAATTTCACACAGGTGGTGGAGTTTTAATTAAAACCTTTGGGCATGGAGCGATACCAATGATGAGACCCACATCAAACACATCATCAATTTATCAAATATGACAAGACATACAAATTCTTAAACATAATACTTAAATAAAGCTCTTAAATGTAGAAAGAAGATTCAAAAAAGTTATTCTATTGGTAACATAATTCATTACAAATGAATTAAGATGATACAAAGAGCAATTAGTGAAAAAAAATAATCGTGACATAAGCTCAAAAGATCCCGTCCTCTTCCTCATCTCCATCACATCCTTCACTGGAAGTCTCAGTCCCTCCATCACCTTACCGAGAGGCCATGACTAACTCCCATTGACATTTCTCCTCATCCTCCTTGAGATCGGCCTCATAATCAATGTTCTTAGGATTGTTTAATTGCCAATCATTACAAGGAAGATAGTGTTTTGCGATGTATTTAATGCGTCGCCTTTGCTTGTAGTTCATCGCAAATGTCTTTTCGCGACGCACTACATTCGTCGTAATTGTCATCGCAAAAAGCTGGTCGCTACAGTTCTATTACGATGAAATGTAGCTGCATCGCAAATGATATTTTGCGACGTGTCAGTTCATTGTTATAAATATATGAAAATCGTCGCTAAATCATTTCAATCACTTAATTTGACCTTTTTCGACAAATTTATTCGTCGCTATTTGTAATTTATTCATCGCTAAAGCTAGTTCTTTTGATGAGATAGCGATGAATATGATTCATCGCACAATATATTTTGCGATGAAGAGGATTCATTGCACAATACTAATTTTTTACGACGAATTCATTTGCCGCAAATGATATTTTGCGATGTGTCAATTCATCGTTATAAATATATAAAAATCGTCGCTAAATCATTTCAATCACTTAATTTGACCTTTTTTGACAAATTTATTCGTCGCTATTTGTAATTTATTCATCGCTAAAGCTGATTCTTTTGATGAGATAGCGATGAATATGATTCATCGCACAATAGTTTTTGCGATCAAGAGGATTCATCGCACAATACTGATTTTTTACGACGGATTCATTCATCGCAAATGATATTTTGCAACGTGTCAATTCATCGTTATAAATATATAAAAATCGTCGCTAAATCATTTCAATCACTTAATTTGACCTTTTTCGACAAATATATTCATCGCTATTTGTAATTTATTCATCGCTAAAGTTGGTTCTTTTGATGAGATAGCGATTAATTTGATTCATCACTCATTAGGATGAACTTATCAGTCGCTAAAAGTACATTTTATTCATAAATTGTATTCAAATTACGTCGTCGTAAACGAAAATTAAATTAAATTAAAATTATGATTACTTCAACGTGGAAGATCATGTATATGTTAAAATTAATTTAATAAATAAATGTAGTTAATGGATTTATCATAAAATAACAATAACAATCAATTCATCTCTATGCTAAATCATGTTAGTAAATGAGAGCATATTAAAAGAGAGAAAATATTCAACTCTAATTAAAGTAAAATCTTGGTCTACTTGATAACACAAAAGTAAACTAACAAAAACTAAAAGAGGTTCTTTAAGGGAAAAAAATTATTAATCTAAGAAGATCCATCCATTGGGCCAATATGAGCCTCCGCCCATGCCTGAAAATCCATAAACTTCTGAATCATTGCACCCTGACTCTCCGCACTGTCATTCAAGCGAGATACTTCAAATTTTAGAGAAGCATTATCCTCATTATTATTTTTCCTGTACCGTGATCCAAATGGATCGGGTTAGGGGACAAAACCAAATCCTATAACATACCCCGATCTCTTTCCAAGGACTTTCTCACAGACTTGTGCCTCTGTCATTTCTGGATTGCTATGGTGCAATTCGACCATTGTATTCTACAAAAGAAAAACTTATTATAATGAAAGAATAAAGTAATAGTAGACTAATAAATTTATATTTGGTAAAACGATATACACTTGCATTTGAAAGTTAAAATGTTTAACATATTTTAATAAAGATGGATAAAAATCTCACAATATTATAACTTTAGCAGACTTTTAGCACGTTGATCCAAAACTACAGAAATGGAAACTATAAACCTAATTGAACAATGCGTTGTATGTTTTTTTAGAAAAGTATAAATATTTTTATGAATATTTTATCCAACATATATTTAATATAGTCACCAACAAACTCCAAAATTATAAAACGAAAAAAAAATCTCCCATACACATCTATCATAGGTCACCTACAAACTTTAAAAGAATAAATTAACACATACAAAGTACTGTATACATTATAGTAAGATGATAAAAGGAATTTGCAGTTAAACTTAGTATTGTTCAAACAATTTTTTTACCCACTTCCTCATCCTTTAAAATCTTAATTTACCAACAGTCAAAATATTTTTCATTTTAGGTATGTTTATAAGCAAATTCATTTTAGGTATCTTCATATATATATATATATTCAACGCTTAGGTTAAATATTAACAATATATAAGTCTAAGAAGTAATAGTACCCAATGTTATAAAAAAAAACAAAAAATAAGATGGTGCTAGTAATGTTCTATGGAAACTAAAGTCATAAATATATGAAATAATAAATAAATATACTTACATAGGCGGCTTCAGCCTCTGTGTTGATCCACCCTCTATTACTGTTGTAATGTGTGTCATAAAAAAGGTCAATAAGCCCCTTTGGTGTCTCTTTTATCTTACCATCATCCTGCAAGAAAACCCATATAACAGTTATATAAAAAATATATTATCCAAAAGCTAAAAATATTTTCCATTCATAAAAAATGGTCCAAGGCCTTACAATGGAAAAAAAAATAAGTAAAATCACTTTTTTAAAATAATAAAAGATAATTTTGTAACCAAACTCGGTGGAATACAATAACATCACAACTACAAAATTATATTTTGAACCCACCACTGATCCAGAGCAATGAATTACCACATTACCTCCTCATATGCTTGTTGCACAAATGATTTTGATCCACCACGATGATTAAATCGAACTTTTTTACGAATTTCAACACATTTGCGTGAACGAGTCTGAAATAGTACAACATATGTCCTTTTAAGACACTTTTAATGGAATAAAAATGTAAACAAAACTAAGTAAAATATATTTGTCATATACCATAAATTTCGGACTGCTCCAAAGTGTGCCTAGAAAATCCCAATTTTCTTTTGAAGAAACCTTTCGATGTGGGTGATCCCGCACCTCTTCCAAACTGAACTTCTTGAAATGCTTCTTAAGACGGTATTGATGATCATTATATCGAGAGGACATTCTATTAAATACATATCTTGAAACAACTCGGTTTGACATGTCTATATCAAATTTTGTCTGCAAAATTGGTATATACAAATATGTTAATATGGACAAACAGTGTGAGATAAATGAAAAAAATGAGATCCATCCTAATTCATTGAAGAACCATATGCATAAATAGAGCCAAATATTGGCAGAGAGGTAACTTATGAGGGACTGTCCTTCAGAGGTCACGATCGCTTAGGGATCCTTCCATGAATCCACCCTCAAAATAGTGATTTGAACAAAGGAGCAATAAACAAAATTGGGAGGATATTGAGATACAAAAGGAGGAGTTCTTGTGATCTAAAAAAGGCAAAATAAAAAGATTAAGCAAAAGGAAAAATATAAATAAGAAAAAATGGAGAAACTAAAAGCCAGGTGGGACATGACAAGACCCATACATGCTCATATGCTCATATGAATCTCAACAATGTAAGTTTTCCCATGACTCACTGTCCTTCCTAGACTTGTTGTATTTAACATAATTGGAAGATGAACTAAATAATAGAACATTACTCCATTTTCAATAAGCCTGAGTACTAGCCCTGATGAAAAATAGAAAAAAGAAAGAGAATCATTCGCACTCAATTATAAAGAGAATCATTCACACTCAATTATTGATGAAGGCTTTGATGTGATGTCTTGAACAACACCATTAACACCACGAACACTATTGCATATTTTTCTCGCCACATCGTCGAGGAAAATGTGTTCAAAATTAAACCAATTTGTCGTCATTCCATCTCGACTTGTGACAGCTCTAAGATCAACCACGTGAGAATGTGCACTTTCATCTCCTTGAACCCCAACTGATTTTATTGGCAAAAACACAGCAAAAGTCTGCAATATCGAATCATAAATCCCAGCTTCCTTGATTGACTAAATGAATATCTCATCCACCTGGCGAAGGATATCCAAGGCATTTCCTTCTGTGACATCACCCAAAAACACAGTGAAGCCTATATCCAAATGCCTTATGAACAAGAGTGGCTGCAACTGCAGAATCCACCCCGCCAGACCAAGAACAAATTACATGATCTTAAGGCACAACCATGCCATAAATAAGTGATCCACTCAATCTTATTCTTCACACAACAACCACATTTGAAGGGCCACGAATCCCTCATTTATTAATAGAAACTTCCACTGACAGACAAACTTGTAAGATTATTTGTGAGAAAAAGGATATTTTTGTTTGGAATGAGTTTTTTCCATACAAAAGTATTTGTCTAAGTAGTCACATAAGACTGCCCGATAATGTTCCAAGTTGATTTAATAGGGAAAATGCCATTTGTGTCTATAATCCAAACCAAAACATATAACTTATTTTTTTCTAAAAGCCCAATTTAAAAACATATATGATATATACTTTGAGGGATGCATGATCTCCCCGTTGCCTATAAGCCTTCTAGAATTTAGCTCTACAACTTCTCCATCTTCCAGCCAACGGAGACTCCACAAACTTCAAAGAGTAAATACCGTAGTTTTTACATCCCTTCTGGTGAATGTGTTAACTCCGGGTGATACTGAAGCCCATAAACCTCCTTGCAGGATTCTCCACGGCTGCCACAGACCCCTGCTGACTCCGGGCAACCACTTGAAACCCATCAGGCAATTTGACAACCTCGTCTCCATGGCTCATACAAACAACCTGACTATCCCCAACCCTTTTGGGTCCAAACAAACCACAATCCTTTTCAACCTCAATAACCATCCTCCCATACTCCTGTTTCTCCCCAACCTTAACCTCACCACCGATCTTCTGCACAAGCAGCTGCAAACCATAACAAATATCCAACACAAATATACCATTGGGCTCGATATAGTACTTTGTATGTGTTAATTGTACTTACTCCCTAGCTCATAACGAATATGAACCCGGGGGAGTGGTGCAAAGGCTAATTATGCAATGATCTCAGGGGCGGAGTCAAATTAACTAAAAAATTATATCCAACCAACTAATTTCCAGCACACAAACCTTTTGTGCTATATGATTCAAGATGATAAGAAAAATACACATCTAAGATCTTGCACAGGTACTGAGCAAATTTTCCATTCGACTCGGCCAATTTTTCTTGATCAACGTCTACAATTTGTATATATATAAGTAAACAATAAGAATGGTAAATTTGAAAAGGCAAAAGAAAAAGATTAAGGAAAAGGAAAAATATAAATAAGAAGAAATGGAGAAACTAAAAGCCTCGAAATAACTCAAATATCCAACATCATTCCTCCATTTTTAGAATTTTTTATTTTATGCCAGTATAACCTATGTGAAAATAAGGACCCCATGGGAAACTTTCAATGTATGCAATTAACCAATTTCCCTTATTTATGTATATAGGACTTCAACTTAATTTTTGAAGCTCATGAGCATAGAAGAACGTCTTTCGCTAATCATTCTGCCTGTCAATATTTTCCCAGCTTCATTCAGAATAACATCTTGGTTCAATTGGAAAGTGTGGGGAAATTCTTTACATGCACTGGAGACAAAATTTCTTCCAGATTGAACAGAGCTCTATGTACTCAAAGTTTGATTGATTTTTAGGATTTTATTTCAGTTTCCACACTTCAAAGAACATATTATGATCACATCCCTCTCTTTCTTAATGTTAATTCGAGTGTGGTGAGAGGACCTAAGTCTTTCAAATTCATCTCCCAATCGAGCTAATCTTGACTCTACGAAAAATTAATCAAGCCCTTATTTTCTTCACCGTGATCCAAGAATTTACCAACTCAAGAATGCAATTTCTTCTCATTCTCAAGAATATTTATCTGTAAGTGCATCTATTCCCAACTTTTTTGTTGGTGCATATATTCCCACCAGTTGGTCAAGAACCTCTATAGTGCTTATTCCTAAGAAAAGCAATCCCAATCAATGTTCCCATTTCAAAATTATTAGTCATGTGCTTATGGTGGTGTGATGTGATGCATCCATGAAGTGTGAATCAATGGAGAAAAAGAATGCATAATTGTGGGATTCTAAAGTTGAATAATTAAGAATATTTAAAATAAAACAATATTAAACACCGAGGGAACATACCAACATCCTATTAACTAATTCATCCCTCTCGTCATCAGTTATCTTAGACCAATTGTCTACCTATAGAGGCGCATAGCTCCGCACTACAACACCAATCTCAGCAACAAATGCCTTGCGATTAAACCCGGAGGGTCTACCATGTTCAAAGTCCACATGAATCTTAGTCCTAGTTGCTGCAAATATTTTTTCAGCAGCCAAGTTTTGAGCAATTCCACGAACTCTCTTTGGGGCAGTGGTTACTGAAGAAAACACAATACATTACATACGCAAAACGATTGATATAATAAAAAAGACATACACACAATAAATATATTAGGTAGCAATACCATTTTCATCAGTTGACGGTGCCCTAGAGTGATTGATTTCCCTAGAAATGCGCCCTCTCGCTATACCAGGTGACATGACAATTTACTGCAACAAAGTTCTAGCAAGTAATATTTGAACACAATAATAAATATTAAAAATAATATTTTGTCCATTCTCCTCATAGAATGTAACTGTTAAAAGCAGAGCATAGCATCTAACTTAGACCAGTTGTTCATTTTGTGTGTATATTTCATCTCATAATCTAAATTTCAAATAAAGTCATGAAATAGTTATTCACATATGTGTGTGTGTATTTCATGAATTCAGCAAACCACATACGCAAAAAACACCTCAAAACTTTCGAAATGCAAATAAACAAGTGAAAGTTTATCCTTTGTTAAACACAGGTGGTTCAATTAACTACCAATAAAATAAAACAGAGATAGCAAAGCATATGCAAAATAGAAGCAAATGAAAGAGAGTACAATCAATTTTATTATGTCAACCAACATCTAACTACTGTTATTAACAACATTATTTTTTCAAAACAAACACTACGGGTCTTCTATCAGTCACTGTCATCATCGGTGCTCGCTTGACTTTTTTGGCCATCACTGCAATATTATGCTAACATGTCATCTTAATCTCCAATGTCATCATCAAATAAAATATCATCATTATCAAGCAAAGTAGGTGTCATAATTATTTCATCAGCGCCATCATTTGGTCTAACCAATTGTATTGCGTCGAGATTTGCCTCTTCAACAGGACATATTAGAAGAATCCTCCTCTTGGTATGCGTCATCAATTGTACCATCAACATTACCATTTACATTATCTTCTTTTGGTGCATCCAAAATATGTCTGTGTTGCACTTTCTGTATGACTTTCCAATTGGGTCCAAACTTATAATCATCTAAGTAAAACACTTAAGACACTTGTGTTGCTAGCACAAAAGGATCATTCTCGTACCATGTATTACTTACATTAATAGAAGTAAGGTGATTATCCACTTGTAGTCTCTTCTTATTTAGATTAGTATCATACCACTCACATTGAAATATAACAGTGTGATACCCCATTATGTAGTTTAATATAATAACATTACATAACCGTCCATAAAAATTGATAACTTCATCTTCATGCTCCCCTCGTACAACTATCCCACTGTTTTGAGTTGTACGACGATCATCACGGTCTTTTGTATGGAATTGTACCCTATTAACAATGCACCCAGTATATGTAATCATGTGAACATCAGGACCACATGCCAATGAATAAATTTCATCTGTAGCCTCAGGAGATCCTTTATGACGCAAATTCTTTATCTATTATAGATAAAAACTTCAAGTTATTATCAATCATCAAATTCTATAATGGCTAATTATCAATTACATCATCATAATAAACTATCAAACTATATGTACTTACGTGACTTTTAAACCACTTTGAAAATTGTTGTGTATGACTTTGATATAAGTTTTTCGGAGATTCCATCTCTAATAGTGCCATGTGTTCGCTACATATTCAAAGTCGAGCATTTTTATTTTTGAAAACAACAATGAAAATATAATTAACTTGTGATATAATAACATGATACTTACTCTCTATATGATTTTATCTCAGTGCAGTTGTTTAAGATGTACTAAGAAATCTTATATATATCTCCATGTGGTAACATTATGAGCTGTCTTCCACCGAACGGTCGAACAAGCTGAGAGAAAATAGATAGTGAGCCTTTGTGTTGCTCTGAAAATGCATCATTGTTACGATCTTCTTGATTAAATTTTGTTTCGATCCCGTGAAGGTACATTGAACAAAATGTTAATGATTCTTTAACTATGTATGACTTTGCGATGGAGCCTTCGGGTCGAGCCTTATTATTGACATTACCCTTTAACGTCCCTAGATTTATATTAAAATAAAAGAATGTCAAATGGATAAAATGAAAGAAAGTATCACTCAAATTGAAAATATAAACTAATATAATTACAAAGTACCTCTCAAATGGAAACATCCATCGAGAATTCACTGGTCCACCAAGAATAGCCTCACGTGGTAAATGCACGGCCAAATGGATCATAACATCAAAGAAAGCTGAAGGAAAGATCATTTCGAGTTTACACAATATAAGAACAATTTCTTCTTCTAATTTCTCTAGGTCCTTTATAAGCAACGTCTTGGCATATAATTGTTGAAAAAAGTTGGATAATTCAACAAAAGTCGCACAAATATCTTTTGGCAAGTATCGACGTATTCCAACAGGAAGAAGTCGTTGCAACATAACATGACAATCATGATTTTTCAATCCCAATATCTTACCGTCCTTTATAATCACATTTCTTGATATGTTGGCTACATATCCATCGGGAATTTTAACAGATTTCAAAAATGTGCAAAACTCCTTTTTCTCATCCGACGACAATGTATATGATGCACGCGGTTTCAACCATTTGTTACCGTTCTCTTTCATGTGCAACTCCCTTCTTATGTTCACGTCAGCTAGATCTAATCGATCTTTATCTGTATCTTTATTTTCACCTTCAATACTCAACAATGTTCCAAGCACACTATCACATATATTCTTTTCAATATGCATGACATCAAGATTATGTCGTAACTTCAACTTTGCCCAGTACTCCAACTCAAAGAAAATACTTTTCTTTGTCCAATTTAATTCATCAGTGGTACGCTTTCTCTTCCTATCCTTATTGTTTGGATTTGTACCAGGTTTTAATATTTTCACCCGACTCAATCTCTCTAAGATGTCATCCCCGAAAAACTTCCTCGGCGCAACTCCCATTTCTTGCTTCCCATTATATAGTCTACTTTTTCTCCACGAATGATTTTGAGGCAAATATCGTCGATGACCCATATAACATATCTTATTTCTTATGCACTGTGACGACGTATCCTCGTTACATACTGGGCATGCTTTATATCCTTTTGTGCTCCAACTAGATATTGTACCGTATGGGGGGAAATCATTTATAATCCACAATAAAGATGCATGCAAAAGAAAATATGTTTTACTGTACGCATCCCAAGTTTCCACACCAACATTCCATAACTCTTTCAACTCATCAATAAGAGGTCTTAAGTAGACATCCATGTCTTTTTCGGGTGCGTGAGGGCCAGGAATCAACAATGTCATCATAAAAAATGGTTCCTTCACACACTTCCACAATTGCATATTGTATACGACAAGTATTACAGGCCACATGCTATATTAGTTGCTCATGTTTCCAAACGATTTAAAATCGTCTGAGGCAAGGCCCAACCTAACATTATGAGGGTCTTGTGCAAGCCAAGGGTATTGCTGATCAAAATCTTTCCATGCCAAGGCGTCAGACACCCTCACTATCAACGCGTTTCTCCTTGTGCCACCTCATATCAACAGTGGTATGTCTTGACATAAACAACCTCTGCAGCCTCGGTTTTAGTGGAAAATAACGCAATATCTTATGAGTGACATTTTTCCCCTTCTTATCATTATGCTTGAATCTCGGTTCATCGCATACTGGACATTTATCAGCATTTTGATGCTCCTTCCAGAATAATGAACAATCGTATTTGCATGCATCAATTTTTTCGTAACCTAATCCCAAATCCCGCAACCTTTCCTTCGCATTTTAATGAGAGGTTCGAATACTTGCCTCAGGAAATGCATCTTTTAACAACTGGACCAACATATCAAATGATTTATTACTCCAACAATTAAGAATTTCCACATGCATCAACTTTACAAGGAATTGGAATGAAGTGAAATTCTTACGACCTGGATAGAGCTGTTCTTCAAGGTCACCAATTATGTCGTTAAATCGAGAAGGATCCTTTTCTACATTGCTCGGCCCATGCTCATTTTCAGCTTGCTCTGGGAAGATGTTTGGGTCAAATGCATCATTTAACATTCCAAACAAATCATCCTCTTCCTCCTCATTTTCCAAACATTCTGATGCTTGTGCATTAAAATTATGACGAACTACAAAACTGTAGGAGATGCCACGTGCCAACAAATGTTTTTCAACGGTAAGTAAATCATGAATATATATTTCCTGACAATATCGACATGGACATCTGGAAGTATTATTTCCATCTAAGCTATTTTTTTTTAACCTCAATAAACGACTTAACACCATCCTTGTACTCTTTTGATAACCTATCGGGCAAGAACATCCCACTATTACTCATATTCAACTTCCTGTTTATATCAAACACAAATTTTCATTCACTAAATAAACAAGTATCATGACATGTTATTCATAGACTTTAAATAAAATCACTAAATCATGGAATTAAAAAACGTATCGATCCGAAACGTAATTTCTTTCTTCCTATTAAAACCTTCGATTCACCTAAGCAAAAGACACGTAAGTATGATACTTACAAGATATATGAAACCATGATAATAATAAAATAATATACATACAACGCGGGCATTGTATTTGAAATCAGCTACAAATAATCATTTTTGTTGTTTATCCTTGATTCTTCATGAAGAGATATGTGATTGTTGGCAAAGATGAACAGTTTTTTTAATGCCTTATGAATCCCATCACCATCATTCATTGAGATTCTTGGGAATTTTTTTAGGGAATTTATAAATTTAGGACCTATTGTAATATGTATTTTGGAAATAGGACAACAAACATTTTTTAAAATTTTTAGTCCATGTTTTTTAATAAAGCCGCTGGGGTGGACCCATATGTATAAAACGTCAACCAATCACAGCATGCCATGTGTCTCCTTAATTTGAAAATAGGGACTAAAAATGAAAACGAAATGTTTGTTGTCCTATATCCATAATCAATATTATTTTAAGTCTTAAAAGTATAAAATCTATTTTCTTTAATGCTCTAGCAAATGCCAATATTTTATTGTTTATTTAGATATTTTTTATTCAATATGAATTGCATTTTTTTATCATTCATGTTAATTATAGTTTTTTGATTTTTTAATTAGTTCGTCAAATTTGAAGTCAAGAAATTCATACGACCATTTTTGTTAGTCATTTTTCTTAATAGTAAATGTTATATATATATATATATATATATATATATATATGTGTGTGTGTGTGTGTGGAAAAGATGAAATACCTGATGAATGTGTTTAAGAGAGATGGAGAAACTGCCGAGAGAGAGGGGCGAGAGAGATGGAGAGACTCAGGTGCAAATTGGAACAGGGGAAGAGAGACGTGAGGGGATAGGAAGGGGAGTGACGTGAGGTGAGTGGGTTAATTAGGGTTAATTACTTAATTATTTTTTTAAAGCTCATATGGGTCTTTTGCGATGAAATAATTAATTTTGGTGTTTTTTTTACGAGAAAAAAATTAATTCATTGTAATAAGTCAAATAAAATGTGGGAAAGTAAGCGCCAATTTTTGGTACCAAATATTTTGCGATGAATTTACATTTTCCTCGCAATAGGTACTCTTTTTGCGATGTATTTAATTCATCGTAAATGATTAAATTCATTATCATAACTACTGCGACGAAGTTAATAATTCCTCGTAAAAAACACATTTATAACGAGAAATAAAATACGTCGCAAAACTAATAAGTCGTTAAATGTCATTTTTCTTGTAGTGAATCAATCATGACATCCTTAACATCTGGAAAATTATTGCCAACTTTTAGCCTCATATCCTTCTAGCCGTGGATGTAGGACTTATTTTGGCCTATTGAATTGTCTTTTGAAGATTTAAATTTGACCACAGTCTTCGCCTTTGCCTTGTCAAGTATTGTGGAAAACTCATCATTCGAATTTTTAAGGATCACAATATGTTGTTCCTTGAAGATATCAAAAATTGGGTCGATTGGATAGAATCATGCCATCAAAGCCATAATCATAAAATGTATAGAGCATAATAAAGTAAAAATAGAGAGATAGAATATAAGATATAGATTGACTCGGCTATAAAGTGAGCTTGTGTCCACTATGGTGCATTGTTCTAATTATTTACAGGCATTAGTACAAGAGTTGGTGGCCTTAAGAGGCATTCAAGAAAGAATTAAGGCTTAATGTGTGAACATAAAGGTTCTTTGCTGAGCATGATGTGGCCTATAAAGATGGATTATAGAGGGGCCGAAGATCTATGTAACTCAAGTGATTGGAGTTGACTTGAGTGTTCTCTTAGGTGAAAAGATAGAGAGTGCATGGATAATTTGATAGATCATCACCACCCAATATATCATCCCAAATAAAGAGGTGAGCACTACTTTTTATAGAAGTAAAGAGACGTGACACATGCATTGTGTACGTGATATGTGGGTAATTAAAGTTGAGGTGGAATCCTTCTAGAGGAAGCATAAATGGAAAGTGGCATACTGATGTGGAAATGTTTGCAGCAGGGATGCGTTATTGGTGAGGTAAGAGGCCATTTCCTATTAGAGGCATGGTCGTAGCCTCTTAAGGTGGTGAAGGAGTAGGGTTCCACGACACGTCTCAGACCTAGGGAGCAACAGGATGTGGAGTCTTCCATGGTCATGCTTCTTATACTCCTGTGGCGTGTGGCTTCCAACCCGCATGTCATGTTATTATAGGCTGACCTATATTGGGCATATTAAAAATGCCCCAAGCCTGAGTTCCAAGAGGTTTAGAGAATTGGTGCTATGGCTTTGTTTATGCACTGATACCGCAACATGCTTGAAATTGGCTAATATTTTATTCTATTGGGGATGTGACCATCTATCGTGGCCTCCTATTGTGATGTTTTAACTTCCAATTCCTCTTATATAAATGGGAGAGGTCATGGACTCATTACCTTTACTAAAGTGTTGAGAGCATCAGGCTAGGGAATTTCAGGCGATTTCAATCTTTTTGTCTTAGGAAATTTCAGGCGAGTTCATTTAATTCCCAGGAAAACCTTCTTCAACCCAAATTGGTCTTATTATATTACTTCTTATATTCTTGCATGGATTCATCTATTTCAAGCTTTTCACGCCTATTTTTGCGATTTGACCTTCATTTTCTACCTGTTTATTTCTTGGAAATATGTGGTTAGTGTTTTTCTTATAACCTTGCCTTGATTTGATTCTTGTTTATTTAATGTTGGGCTACTATATGTATTTAAATCCTATTTAATTTGAGTCCTTATTTAATTTCGTATGATCTGGGTACAAATTTTGGGATAGGGGTTGGTTTGTTTTCTATTGTAGATTTTATTTAATTTGTGATTGGGTTTTGTTTTATTTTTGTTTGACATATATTTCGATGTTTCTGGGGATATAAAAATGAGTATTTGTTGTATAAACATGATTTTTTTGGCTTGGATTTAGGTTTGGGATCCACTTGAACAATAACTAGCCAAGAATGTAGAGTTGTTGTTCAAGGTGTTCTTAGTCGAAAACCATAGTTTTTACGTTTTGATATTTGAGGACCAAAAATATTAAATCATTCTTGTTTATCCCATTAGGCGGTGGATTATTGTTCATTGTCAATAGTTGGTTACGACCTATTACTGTACCTTCTTTTTCCCATGGTTGAGGCTATTACCTTGTCTTCTATTAATCATGGTTACGACCTTGGTTTCTACCTTTGTGTGAAATTTTACTCTTCCACTATTTTTAGATTTTACCATTTTGTATAATGCCACGACCTCTTCTTATGAGGCAATTGCTTTAATTTTACTTGTCTTTCGATTATAATGGTTGTGAGACTCAAACTGTGGAGACCGATTACTTTTACAGCTCCTTGCTCTGGCCTTACACATTAAAATACTTGCGAATAATTAGAAGACTTCTAGAAGGGGAACTCTGATGTTCCTCTTCCTGTGATGTTTCATATCAAGCCTTTGAAAATCAGTGGGGGCTGTAAAATGATGGATTTCTAAAACTGTGTGCAAATAGATTCTCACTCTATGGGATCTTTTGACTGTATGGATCCATGGGAGGTTGGAGAAGGTGTACATAGGATGGAGGAAGACACATGTTCAATAAAAAACCCTATCCCCATTGAGAGAGATACCCCAGTTGTTGCATGGGGCTGCAGAGTGGTAAAAAATTCTTCATGAGGGGTAGTCCTTCCAATTTCAAGAATTGGAATGGAAAATATTTTAATATTTCTAGGGACAACTAGGAGTTGAACCAAGATTAATTAGATAGGGAAAAAGCACACAAATTGTCGCGGACTCGGGTTGGTCCTCCCAAAGAAGGTTTCTTTATGTGCTACAGTTTTAACTTTGATTTTGAAATTCTGCATTATATTTTTTCTCTCCACATAATTTATTTGTATTAATATAATATTTTCACAGCCTAAACTATGACATGTAGTAGCCTTTTCCAACTCCCTTTATGCAAGGCTAACTCCTTCAGGAAGACGGAGAAGGAGAATTGAGACTGTGGTCTCAATTTCTAATAAAATATAGTAGTTTCCTAAAATAGTGACTTTGTGGCCACTATTTGACCTTGGCTATTACACCTTACATCAAGAAATAATGAAGGATGCGGAAGGTACGTAAATTTTCATTATTTCTGCACCCATCCATTGATATTTTTGAAAATGCTAACTTTGGAATTAATGTCTTGTTTTTTTAGTACTACTTTGGAGGGGCAGCCAGCCATGGAGATTTACATAAATATCCTTTTTTCCCAGAGATAGATGAGTTAATAATCTATTGTACAAAATCTTAACCAGGATCTCTAGTAGAATGGGAATAAGAGAAAGAGGGAAACTAAGGATGCTTCACCTTAAGTTGAAAAGGAGTTCGCTCTGGAGGGTGCCGCAATCTTTGTTTCCCAACGAGTTGTTTGATTACAGACCTTCAACAATTGTAAAATTTTCCTCTCAGCATAACAGTTTTGAGCGCGAAATGGAAAACTTGTAAATATTTTGATTTTTTGACGAACGCTTAGGTACTTGCATCTTTTTCCTTGATTAGTCGCCGAAAACACAATCGTCGTCATCTGTGATCATTACTTTTCCCATTTTCCAAAGCAATGTATTTAAAGGCGATAAAATCAGATTGTCTTCTACCTTTTACCATATAGATTCCCAAACTCTTTGTCTTTTGGCTTTTCTTCTTGCGATCCTTTTTTCTGTCATCTGCCTTAGCTGACTTTTTTAATATTCTATAAGAACTTCTTCCTTCCTTCTTCACTGTTTTAGCCATCATGGTTTACCTTATCGAATCGTTGGATAAGTTTAGGGCCGAATTTGGGATTCCTTCTTGGGTTATTCTAGAAGAACTTTTTGCCCTTCTGATTTATTTTCTCTAGCTGAGGGATACTGGTTTCCCTCTATTTTTGTAGAAGAATGTGGTTTTTCTTTCCCGCCTAATCCCCTATATTTTGAGTTTTGCCAATATTTTGACATTGTTAGTTCAAAAGTAGCTCCAAATACATGGAGGGTAGTTAATGGAGTACAGAGGTTGAATCAAATTCATGGAACTCGTCTAGGGATTACTGAAATTAAGTACAGTTATAAATGGGTTACTAGCGACACCACCTTTTATTTAAAAACTAGGTTTTCTAACAGAGCTTTAGTGGCTAATCTTCCTGATTCTAACATGGATTGTTTTGAATACGGGGTTATGATGAAAAATTAGAAACACCCCCACTAAAAGGGAAAGACGTGTACCAAGGTCCCAGATGTCCACTTTATGGCAATGGGATAGGTTGTTTTGTTTTTTGAATTAGCTTTATTTTTGTTTGATAAAATGTGTCACTAACATTTGCTTTTGTTTTGCAGTTGATAGTGAAAGGAAATCCCCAAAAGAGAGTGACATTAATATAAAAGATTTGAAGCTCATCTGGGGTTTGCATCAATCAATTATTGGGGAGCACATGAGGTATTCTTCCTATTTGCTAAGATATAAGAACACCACTTCTTCTTTTATTGATCGGCCCCTTGATCCTTCTTTGGTGATTGATCTTGAGCATGCTCTAGCATCTTCTTCAATTGTTGAAGAATCTTCCTCTAATTTGGGCACTTCTATTACTGACCTGATGACGAAGAAGAGGAGAATGCCTGATCTCTTTGCCAAGGTTGTCCTTGGTGCTGACTGGGTAAAGAAGAGCAAAAAAGATGTCCCAACTTAAGGGACTAAGAAAAAGGATATTGCTTAATCTAAGGGAGCAGTCATGACTATCAATGAGACTAGCAAGAAGCCCCCTATTGCTCCAAAAGAGGCAGCACCTTTGATTGAAGGGGTTGCCATTATTCAAGAAGAGTTAACACCTTTGATTGAAGCTGCTTCTTTGAGAAGATTGAGAAGGGGTCTTGCTGAGAAGCCTGTGGATGCTTCTTCTTAACCTACGAGGGTTGAGATACCTTTTTTGAGAGCTAGATCTACAATATTCATTACTCCTGGCTTGGACAAGAAATTGATCTGGTCTGGAACTCTTCCTGATTGTCGAGATGCTGAGACTTATACCCCTTGAAATAAGGTCACTGATTTGGCAGACTAACACCTTGTATCAGTCAGTGTTGTTATACTTGTCATTTTGATTCTTCATATAATGTTTATATTCTGATTTGAGCTTATCTTCCTCTTGTTGTTTTGGTGTACTTTAATAATATCTTGGAGAAGGATGAAGCTATCAAAGCTATAACTTCTTCCAGCGGAGTAGAAGAAGCCCTTAATGGGTTGTCAAAATCTTTGGTGGAATCCCGGTAGAAGTATGAGGTTGACAAAATAGCTTGGGAAAATAAAATCATATTTATTGAGACAACTCAACAAAAAGTTGAGGAAGCTACCAAGGAGGCTGATACATCTCGGTAACAAGCTGTAAATACTTCCAAGGAGGTAGAGGAGAAATTAAAGGTTGCTATTTCCAGCAAAGTGGAAGCTAAGGGCAAGCTTGAAGAGGCTCAACGGTGTAAGAAAGATCTTGAGGAGAAAGTAAAATCTGTTGAAAATATTCTTAGAGAAAATGCTTCCTCGCAGAGGGAGAAGAGAAAAGTTACTGTGAAGAGCTCCTTTAGCTCTATCTGGGACAAAGGGTGGAACGAAGTTGTAACTGATGCCTCTACTCAAATGGAGTATGCAAGTTTAACGTTCTTTAGAGATGGATGGGTTGCAGCGTTGAAGGAGTTGAACATTGCTGAGGATTCTGAACTATTTCAGAGACATGTCCATGGTCCTCCTCCTGCTATTAAAGAAGAAGAACAAGATGAAGCTGGATCTGATGAATCTTCTTTAATGATAGTAGAACAAACACCTACTACGACTATCCCTCAATCCTTGGAGCAAGTTTAGCAGACAACAACTTCTATCGACCAACAAGAGCTGCCCACCGAGAAATAAATCCCCTCTTCAAGATCTGCTAATGATATTATAGGGAATAAGGAGAAGGTGTAATGTTGCTTAACAGTTTTTGATTTCTTCTATTTTCCCTTTATTCTGTAATTTTTGGTTGTACCCTCTTCTGTTATGATCAATAAAATGGACTTTATTATTTATTCTGAGTTTCTCCTTTACTGTTCAATATATATATTCTGTGGTTGATTTATTTTTACTTTTCCTTGCTAGTTTATTGCCAGGATGGAAATATTATCAGCTCATGATACAGAGTTGATGAAGAAATGTACAAATTACTTCAAAGCTAGTCGTGAAGATTTCACTGAAGCTTAAATAATTGATATACTAGGATCTTACGGTTTTGAACGAGCAATTGAGGCTTACTAGTATTTAAAATGTCTGCTTGATCGGGCTATAGAAAATAATGTAGATTACTATGAAATAATCGAAGATATTTAAGGAATGATTGAAGAACTTCAACTTTAACACAATGAAGCCCCTGCATGAAGGTTATGAGAAGAAGTGCCAACAGTTGAATGATGATCGGGGTTGTGACAAATTTATCTTATCCCATAACAAGAGAGAGAGAGTGTGCTAAAACTTGAAGTGGAGGAACATAGAAACATTACTAAGCTAATGGAGGAAGAAAACATTTCTCTACGAGAAGAATTGAGACAGCTAAAATCTTCTTCTTCCTCTGTATCTCTGATCCTAGCCAATGATGAAGGTTTTTCCTTTTTGAAGACTGAAAATTCTTCATTAAGAGAAGAATTAAAATCTTTGAAAAGAGCCAAACCTACATCCTCTTCCCGGGGTAGAGTAAGAGCTGGGCGGAGCAGCATCGAAGAGACTAGGACTTAACAGGTTTTAGAAAATCAAGTTGTTCAACTGAAGGCAAAAAAACAATCTTTAGCTGAGATGTCCGAAAAAATTCAAACTCTTACCAAACAACTTTCCAATTAAGGTTCTGCGTTGGAGAATAAAGAAAGTTTGGTGAAGAGGCTTCATCAGCATGTTGAACGATTGACTTATCAATTCCAAAAGCAGCCAGGGAGTTTTGGATAGGGGGATATAATGAAGCTTTATGTCATCTTGATGCCAGGTTGAAACAATCAAGCAACGAGGGATACAAACAAGGATGGTTTAATTCTCTAACTGTGATGAATGTTGAGGATGTGACCGAGTTGTGGGATTAGTATGAACCTGGATTACTTGATCTGCTAGTACCACATTTCAAAGTAGATGTTAGATCGATTCCATTTAGCTCCATTACTCAGTCTTTGATTTCCAAATACATTGGTGATTACAATATTCACGAAGATTTTGAAATATCCCGACCTCCACATTTTCTTGGCCGACCAAGTACGAGCAATAATAAAATACTGCGAGATTTGAACTTTATCAATTCTGATTTTGCTTTAGATGATCCTCCAGATGGAATGGATCCTGTACCTAAATCTGAAGGAAAGAAACTAGTAGAATATGCTATTTTGTATTTTGTTAGTGATTGTTTAACGAAGAAAAACAATCTTTTTGTAATTTTGTTTCCTTGGAAATAAATTAATTGTATGATGTTTATCTTGTCAATCTTTGTGAGATCAACTATAATAATGTTGTACTTGTCAGTCATTAAGTATATGTATATATATATATATATGGACAGCTTGTCCTTTGTTGCTTTGATTGCCTAGACACTGGAACTTTTTCCCTATATGATTGCTTAGTTGTAGTGACTTATCACCCATAAATGCCTAAACAATGGAATTATTTTTATACTATGTTCCTGCTTAGTTGTATCAATCATTTAAGTAAATAATTACCTTGGCGCCTAGGCAGTGGATATTTTACCCATCTTCTTGCCTAGTTTAGATGCCACTTGGGTCTCCCATAATTAAACAGGCCTTGCCTTGCTCGATTGTTGTACCAACATTGTTGGTTGTGTTGATGCTGACCAACTTTATTGGTGTTTGTGCTGATGCCGACCAACTTTATTGGTGTTTATGCTGATCCCGACCAACTTTTAGTTGAGAGAAAAAAAAAATTGTTGCTGCAAAGTAAAGTCTAGGGTGTAACACTAGTACTCCGAAAAAAACAATAAAAAAAATTGAATGGGGAAAACATTATTTTCATTCATACTGAAATAGTTGGGTACATGTATAGTTACATTAGTGGTAGTATTTTCGTAGGTTCTTTACATTCCTAGCATTTTTGAATTTTTACCCTTCAAGAGTTTCTATTCTGTAGGCACCAGGTCGAACAACAGCTGTGACATGATAGGGTCCATGCCAGTTGACTTGCAACTTATTGTGTTTTTGAATTACTTTCTTGAGCACATAATCACCTTCCTTGAGATCATATTTCTTGACCCTTTTATTATAGAACATGGCAGTCCTTTGCTGATAAGTTGCATTTCAGATTGCTGCTTATTCTCTCACTTCTTCGAGCATATCCGAGTCCAAGTGTCGCTTCCAATAAATTACTAGGGAATTGAAATTAAGCACCCTATGAGTAGGTAATCCTAATTCAATGGGTATGAAGACTTCACTCCCAAAAGCCAATATGTAAGGAGATTCCCCAGTTGCTGCTCAAGGAGTTATTCGGTAAGCCCATAACACTGAGTGCAACTCGTTGATCCAATTTCCTTTAACATCATTCAATCTCTTCTTTAACCCAGTCTGTAGAGTTATGTTTATCACCTCTGTTTGCCCGTTACTTTGGGGGTGACCTAGAGCAGAATGGATTTTTTGAATGTTGGACTGGAGACAGTATGCTACGAACTCATCATTGTCAAATTGGGTAACGTGATCAGTGATAAAAGCATGGGGTAGACCAAATCTGCAAATAATATTCTTCCAGATGAATTTATAGACCCTTTCATAGGCCATATCGATGAGAGGTTCAACTTCCACCCATTTTGTGATGTAATCAACAGCGACCACCAAATATTTGAATCGTCCTCTTGTAGTTGGCTGAGGCCCGACCAAATCTATTCCCCACATAGAGAATGGCCAATGTGAAGTTATTGGTGTTAGTAGTGCATGAGGAGTTCTTCGTATTGTTGACAACCGCTGACACTTGTCGCATTTCTTGGCATAGGCTGTGCAATCAGTACGCATTATTAGCCAATAGTACCCATGCGTATTTATTCTCTATAAAAGAGTTCTACCTGCTATGTGAGCTCCACAAGATCCTTCATGAATTTCCTCTATGAGATCTTTAACTTCTATTGGGTGAACGTATCTTTGTAGACCAGTTATCACACCTCTTCTGTACAGAACTTCGTCGTTTAAGACATATCTGGAAGCCTTATACTTCAACCTCTTGGTTGCCAGTTGGTCGGCTGGTAAAGTACCTTCTTTAATATAATCTTTGATGGGATCCACCCAGGAGGGTACCATATCCAAAGCTATAAAATTCACCATAAAATCTTCATCAATACTTCTGCTTGCAAGTATCTCAATGGGAATTGTTCTTTGTATCTCGGTGCGCATAGCTGAAGCTAACCGAGTAAGTGCATTTGCCCTTGCATTCTCCAGTCTTGGCATTCTAACCACCTGGACAACAGCCAAATTCGATATAATCTCCATAGCTTTAGTTAAATACCTTGACATAAACTCCCCTTTTGCAACGTAAAGACTTGGCATCTGATTTACCACTAGTTTGCGAATCACTGAACATCATAACTTGCTCTGTACTCAAGGATTTATCTAAGTTGAGGCCCATAATTACAGCTTCATACTCAGCTTTTTTATTCGAAGCCTGGACTTGGAAACGCAGTGCATATTCTATATCTATTCCATCTGAACTATTAAGAATAACTCCAGCTCCGCTACATGTTGCACACGAAGATCCATCGACATATTAATTCCATATGGGTATATTATCATCAAACGCTTGGTCTGACAAAATCCCTTGATGAAATATCTTATTCTTCCTCTCTTCGTACTTGTTTTTTAACTCTTTCACCTTACTAGAGGATTCTGGTTGATCGGTGGTAATCCCTTCTGGCAATTCTTCCGTTGGGAGTTTCTCGGGGATATGTTTTGTTGCTCTTCTAGCATCCTAGAGTTTCTCTTCATTATCCCCATGTTGATCGGATACATGTGGGTAAGTAAATTCAGCAATGAAATTCGCCACTCCCTACCCTTTGAGAGAGGATCTTGGTTCATAGATAATGTTGTACTCCCCTAACTCCATTGCCCAATACATCAGTCTTCCATCTTTTTTTGGCTTATGTAAAGCCTGTCTGAGTGGCATGTCAGTATATACCACTATTGTATGGGCTTGAAAATATGGTTTCATCCTCCTACTTGCCTCAATAAATTCCAATGATAGTTTTTTTAGTTTTGGATACCTGATATCTACTTCTCTCAATGCCTTGCTCGTATAATAAATTAGTTTTTGCACTCCGTTTTCTAGTCTTATCAAAGCTGAACTGACTGCACTTTCTGAGACAGCCAAGTACATGTATAATTTTTCTCCCACCACTGGTCGGGACAATAAATAAGGTGTCCCCATGTATCTTATCAATTCTAAGAATGCATTCTCACATTCGTCGTTCCACTCAAAGGTATTTCTAAGCACCTTGAAGAATGGAAGACATCTGTCAGTTGCTCGGGAGACGAACCTATTGAGAGCTGCAACACGCCCCGTAAGGATTTTCACTTCCTTCTTTGTGGTTGGAGATTATAATTCCAGCAAGGCTTTTATTTTGTCAGGATTTTCTTCAATACCTATTTGATTCATAATATACCCGAGGATGATGCCTCTTATATGCCAAAAATGCACTTGGTCGGTGTTAACGTAAAAATTTTCCATCTACGAGGACCAATCAGAAAAGGACACATGTCATCTTACGTGTCAATATTCGACACCCAGGAGAGTTGGTAGGCACCCGAGGAGTGTTAGTCGGCACCCGAGGAGAGTTGGTCAGTACCCGAGGAGAATTAGTCGGCCCCCGAGGAGAGTTGGTCGGCCCCCGAGGAGAGTTAGTCGGCACCCGAGGAGAGTTGGTCGGCATACCAACCAGGAAGATCAAGGGTTAACTATGCATTTAATGTGCATTAATGAAGATGACTATGCATTTAATGAGCATTAATGTACATTTATACTGTAGATGACAACACATAGCATACCAAGCAATTCAACAATTAGATTCGTTGAATGTAGACATAATGTATAAATGTCTACATACAATGAATCTCTTTATCTCCCATCACTATAAATACATGTATTCCCTTAGCCAAAAAGAGGGGGGAGGAGATCCGACAACGATGAGAGACCATACACAAGATACACCCTTTTTCTCCCTCTCTCTATCACATTGTGCTATTGTAAACCCCTGGGAATAAAATAACAGTGGAGTAGGCTTTATTCATAGCCGAACCATTTTAAAAATCTTTGTCTCTAATGTGCTTGATTGGATTGCTTTTATCTATTTATCTGTGATCATAAAAATGGTATTCGGTCCAGTTTTTTGCATCAACAGATTGGCGCCGTTTGTGGGAACGTGTTACAAGCATTGTTCTCCATCAAAAGCTAAGTTTTTATTTTCTCTATGTATAATCAATTATACATACATCTTTTGATTCAATCATGATTTTTATGTTTATATACATAAATTAATTGTCCAATTTTTATCTGCAAAATATTGCATATCATGATTTTAAAATCATAACTGTTAGATTAATTCTTATTTAGAAATCTGAAAAATAGTGGATTTCATAAATCATAACTTTTTGCTTGATTCTCAAGTTTCAATTTTATATCGTGGAATAAATATTTTAAATGATTAAATATACCAATATATACGATGATGATAAGATTTGATAATTTTCTTTGTTGATTTTGAAATAATTTGTGAAAGATCTTTGATGACTATTCAAATTCCCATTATATTTTTGTTCAAATCATGATTCTCATATGTTTATATCCATAAACATAGAGATCAAATCAATTATATATTGTGCATACATCTTTTAATTCAATCATGATTTTATATTCACAAATTGTTGAATCTAATTTTACAAATCTGGATAAATGTACATTTCATAATCACAAAGTTTGAGAAATTTGTGTACATATTATATTATTTCTTCTTTAAGGAGATAAAATAAATTTTCTATATTCATAAATCTCTTTTATATGAGTATATACAAATTTGATTCATTTGGAAATCTTTTAATTTAGTCATAATTTTTATATGCACTAACTGTGTGATCGATTTCAATTTGGGGATCTGGTGAATTTTAGACTCATAAATATTATACAAATCCTTGCATCTATGGATCCACTTGAAGATTTTATGAACAAATATGTTAGGATAGGGATAAGCATTAAGAATGATTATGTATTTTCCATTCCGATATTAACATGAATTGAATCAGACCCATTTTCTCTCTCTTCAAGAAAACTATGTTCCCTGCACAAATAATCATATTATGTAATTGTGTTGATACGATCAATTTTATCAATATATGAATAATCAATTATATGTTGTACATACATACATACATCTTTTGATTCAATCATGCTTTTTATGATTATAAACATAAATTAGTTGTCCAATTTTTCATTTATCAAATCTGCAAAATATTGCAAATCACGATTTTATTAAATTAGTGGATCGGTTTTTATTTCAAATATGAATAAATGAAAATTTCATAATCACAAGTCCATTAAATATTTTTATGGAGACACGTTTATGTACATCATATTTTTATGAGAACACGAGATATTTTGATTGTTATCTCTCATATTATTATCTGGAAATTTAAATTGTCCAATATTGAAGCCAATGCACACTATATATTGGTCGGCTGAATAATTATTCTAATCGTAATTTTTATATGATTCAGCCTCAACAGGATGCTCATGAACAGCACATAAAGACCTTAAAAAGTCAATACCGAACAAAAACAACGCAGCTAGACTGCACACAACACAGCAGTAAGAGTGCAAACAACAATTCAATTAGCACCATCAGATTCATTTCATACATGCCCCAATCCTGGGCATAGAGCTTCATACTTGACTTAATCGAGTTAAGAGTAGGATTGAAGAAGTTCGAGGCAGTGTCATCTACAGTACATCAGTGCCTAAAATTTCCAACAAATTTTGGAGTAGGAGTTGTGAAAGGTGATAAAAAAGTAGCTCGGGAATGTTATTATTCATCTGCCGAGCAAGAGGAGCTGGAGGAGTCGAGGAAAAATACTACTACTTATCAAGTGGATGAAGGTGCAGAAATTGAAACATTGGATCCTAGAGATGAGTCGCAACTCGTGAAGGGTCAAGTGGTGGAAGCTACTGAAAATGTCATTCTGGACGACAAGCACCCTGAACGAACTACTCAAATAGGTTCGTCGTTGGATACCTCATTAAAACAGGAATTGATAACTTTACTAAGAAGCAGAAAGAAAACTTTCGCATGGAGTCATGAAGATATGCCCAGAATAGACCCAAATTTCTTATGTCATGAGCTCAACGTGAATAAGGAGATCAAACTAGTGAAGCAGAGAAGAAGAGTATTCAGTCCCGAGAAGAATCAAGCTATACAAGAGGAGGTCGAGAAGCTCCAAAAAGCTTGCATTATCGAAGACGTTAAATATCCAGACTGGTTAGCAAATGTGGTGATGGTAAAAAAGAAGAATAACAAGTGGAGGATGTGTGTAGACTTCACCGACCTCAATAAAGCATGCCCAAAGGATCACTTTTCGCTGCCCCGAATTGATCAACTAGTCGATGCTACCTCGGGACACGAGTTGCTGAGCTTCATGGATGCTTATTCTGGTTACAACCAGATTAAAATGAAACCTGAAGACAGGGAGAGTACTTCTTTCATTACCCCTAGGGGAACTTATTGTTATAATGTTATGACTTTTGGTCTGAAAAATGCAGGTGCGACATATCAACGGCTGATGAACAAGGTTTTTGCTAAACAAATCAGTTGCAATATGGAAGTCTATGTTGACAGTATGCCGACAAAGAGCAAGAATGTAAGGACACAAATTTCCAATTGAGTCCATATGTAGTTTTGGCTCAATTCCGGACAAAAACATTTATTCATAGGTTAGTGATTTATTGTAATACTCTCAAGCCTATGAAGTGTGTGTTGAAGACGTAGCGGCAAAGAATATAAAGCTTCATCAAAATGCCGGTTTGCGTGCCTCGTTTCTACGTCATCATCTAAGGTTCCATGCTCCCAAGGTATGAATGTAATTATATTTATATAGGAGCTTGGAACAATATTTATTGGGTGTTAGGTTTAATAAAAACCATGTTTTACTTTCAGAATAATTTAATTGAAACTTTAAAATAAAGTACATAAAGTTTCTGGGCCAAAAATTGAATTTATCAAAAATTTCTGGAAGTCGTTCGAACGAGTTTTTCGTTCGAACCAGGTTTCGTTCGAAAGAGACTGCCAACGAACCTAAACTGGTCAGTCGTTCGATATGTCGTTCGAACGAGTTTTTCGTTCTAACGAGGTTTCGTTCGAACGAGTTTGCCAACGAACCTAAACTGATCAGTCGTTCGATATGTCGTTCGAACGAGTTTGGTCGTTCTAACGAGATATCTAACGAGTATCTAATGAGCCCAGTCTGGTCGCTCGTTAGAAGTCTCGTTCCAACGAGAGTCAAGTTCGTTCGAACGAGATGCTAGGCGGGAACAGTTTTGAGCAATTTTTGGCAGTTTTCACCCCATTTCCCCACTTGTTTCTTAATTGATTTTTAAGGCTTTATTAAGAACGGGAATCATTTTTGAAGGGGTATCTTTTTCATACCATACAAACCCCTAGAGAGTGTTTTGATAGAAAATTTGTTTAAGGAAAAAGATCAAGTTTTGAGTGTTATTCTTTAATGAAAAACCCTACACACTCTAGTGTTTACACCCAATAGTTGTTTATCCAAGTTTCTATATTCATATCAATTTCTTGGAGTTTTGGAACCGGTTTTCTCTACCGAATTGAAAAAGAGGCGTTTCGGGTTTCCTTCTACATCCCATCACAAAGAAGAAGAAGTTTGTTGCGGTATTACTCACTTGGAGAAAGGCTCCAAGCTTGGGTGACGGTGACCATACAAATTCCTATCGGTGGATTCCGAGATCGCGGTGGAGCTCCGTGGTTCTTCGCTAGGAAGTGGTTTCTACAAGAAGGAGCAACAAGGCTTGAGAGGGTTTGAGTCGAGGATGTAAGTCTTTTGTCTTGTAATTGTAATTCCATGTCTAGTGGACTTGTGGCTAGGGCCGTCCGAGGTTTTTTTTCCCGTCTTGGGTTTTTCCTCGTACATCGCGGCGTAGTGTGATATTGTTTATTTTATCTTGCTTAATAATGTAGAACGCATGCTTAGAATAATTCAAGATAAAATTCGGTTTAATTTATCACACTCTTTTAATTTGGACTTTAATTAAATTTTGGGTAATGTTTATTTAATTCAAGTCATTTGCTAAAATTTGGTTTCGCCTAATTTTCTAATATCGATAAATATGACTGAGGCAAATTCTAGGACTTCTGCGTTTTTCAAAGAAAGCTGTCGATCATCTAGTTGACTTAGGCCAGACCTTTGATCAACTGGATAAATATCAAACGAAGCTGAACCTGACGAAGTGCATATTTGGAGTTCGAGAAGGCATGTTTCTCGGGTACATTGTCAATCAATGAGGCATTGAAGCAAATCCTGAAAAGATCAAAGCCCTATTAGGGCTGCGATCTCCAACGACGAAGAAAGAAGTACAGAGTCTCACAGGACGAGTATCAACACTCAACAGATTTGTATCGCGAGCAACTGATAGATGTCTCCCATTCTTCACAACGCTCCGAAAGATTTTGAGTGGAATGATGAATGTGAGAAGGCCTTTCAAGACTTGAAAAGATACCTGGGAGCACCTCCACTGTTGTCCAGACCGGTGATGGGAAAAAATTGTACTTGTATCTAGCAGTATCGGAGAATGCAGTTAGCTCGGCGTTGATCAGAGTGGAGAATGGAGTGCAAAAACCAATTTATTACACGAGTAGGACCTTCCGAGGAGCAGAAATCAGATATCCGAGGCTGGCAAAATTGGCACTGGCGTTGATTGAGGCAAGTAGGAGAATGAGGCCATACTTCCAGGCTCATACCATAGTAGTATATACTGATATGCCGTTGAGGCAAGCCCTTCATAAACCAGAAAAATTAGGGAGATTGATGTATTGGGCAATAGAGCTCGGTGAATATGATATAGTTTATGAACCCAGATCATCGCTAAAAGGGCAGGCTGTAGCATATTTTATAGCAGAGTTCACCTATCCTGATTTCCCTGAGGAGCAAAAGTTGCTCGCTGATCAACCTGTGGATGTTACAGAATCAACAGACACAAGCTCAGACCAACTCCGGTTGGTAAAAGCGCGAGTGGATGTTACAGGATCATCAATTTCGAGCTCAGACCAACTCCAGTTGGTAAAAGGGCAAGAAAAGATGATCGATGAGGAGCAAGAAATATCAAGGGAGGATGAAAGGAAGCAAAAAATATTTCACCGAGTAAATCTGTCAGATCAGAAATTTGAAGACGAGTTACCTATATGGAGGCTATATGTAGATGGCTCATCTTGCACAATAGGCTGTGGGGCAGGGATCATTTTGAACAGCCCGGACGAGGTCGACATGGAATACGCCCTACGATTCCAATTCAAAGCTTCCAATAATGAGGTTGAGTATGAGGCCATGATTGCAGGTCTTAATTTGGCAAAAATTATGGAGGCGCAACAGGTTATTGTCTTCAGTGATTCTCAATTGATCGTAAATCAAATATTGGAATATATGCAGCCAAAGGAGAATCAATGATTAGGTATCATGCAAAGGTGATGGAGTTGGTATCAGAATTTGTTGGTATTCAGCTGGTCAGAATACCAAGAATGGAGAATGCGAGAGTAGACACCTTAGCTCGATTAGCATCAGCTACTCGTACCGAGCTACGAAGAATAATCCCAATTGAAGTTTTAGTTGGTCGGAGTATACATGAAGATCTGACGATGAATTTTATTACCCTTGATTTAGGACCATCTTGGATGGATCCCATCAGAGCATATATTGAGGAGGGAGAATTACCAATTGACTAGCTCGCAGCCAAGAAATTAAAGTTTAAAGCTGCTCGGTATGTATTAATTAACGGTATTCTATATAGACGAGGAATTATGGCAGGTTTGAAAAGATGTGTGCATCCCACCGAGGTGAAAGATTTGATTGAAGAGGTCCATGAAGGGTCTTGTGGAGCCCATATAGGACGTCGGACGCTTTTGCAAAGGATGATGGTGCAGGGATACTACTGGCCAACGATGAGAGATGATTGTATAGCCTATGCCAAGAAATGTGACAAGTGCCAGTGCTTTTCCTACATCCGAAGAACTCCACAAGAATTGTTGACACCCATCACTTCCCCTTGGCCATTTTCCATGTGGGGAGTAGATATGGATTCTGGTCGGGCCACTGCCAACGACCAGGGGAAAATTCAAATACCTCGTCGTCGCAGTGGATTATTTTACTAAGTGGGTAGAAGCGGAGCCTCTCATTGATATGACGTACGACAAGGTGTACCAATTTATCTGGAAGAATATCATCTGTCGATATGGTCTTCCTCATGCCTTCATCACAGACCATGGAACACAATTTGACAACGAGGAGTTCGCTGCCCATTGCTATCAGTCCAATATCTTAAAGATCCACTCGGCACTAGGACATCCTCAAAGCAACGGACAGACTAAAGTGACGAACGTAACACTGCTAAATGGATTGAAGAAAAGACTAAGTGATGCAAAAGCAAACTGGATCAACGAGTTAGAGTCAGTACTGTGGGCTTATCGTATTACTCCCCGAGCAGCAACTGAAGAATCACCATATATGCTGGCGTTTGGAAGTGAAGCTGTTATACCTGCTCCTTTTATTGAAAATTTTTCGGGGAATACTAGTGCTACACACTACTCGGCAAAACTCGGCAAAGCTCAGACTACTCAGCAAAAATATTCCTAAAAATGCCAACCTCGGTTGGTTAGGAAACAAAATATTCCTAAAAATGCCAACCTGTTTGGCTAGGAAACAAAATATTCCTAAAAATGCCAACCTTTTTGGTTAGGAAACCAAATATTCCTAAAAATGCCAACCTGTTTGGTTAGGAAACAAAATATTCCTAAAAATGCCAACTTATGTTGGTTAGGAAGTAAATATATTCTCGAAAATGCCAACTTATGTTGGTCAGGAGGTAATATTATTCCAGAAAGCGCCAAAGTTGCTCGTAGAGGAAAAATCCACTAACTATGGCTGGTCAGGGATAAAAACCCACTAACTATAGTTGGTCGAAAAGGAAAATTTACCGACCTTGGTTGGTCGGAAACATTTTATGAAAACGAGAAAGTGATCGAGCAACATTTTTGATACTCGTAACTTTTTTACTGAGTTGGTCGACAAACAAAACATCATTTTTTATCAAATGGTTACCACAAATTCAAACTAGTCGACAATAAGTTGATCGACAAACAACACAATATTGTTATCTTTTTAACAGATACATATGCACAGATGTAAAGTATTTTACAAGACAATAGCAATTAAGATTGCGAACAAAAATGAAAGTCTTTCATTAAAATCAAAAACAAAATACATCAGGAATGAAATACAAATTTATTACATCAATATTCCCATTCTATTGGTTTCTTCCCCTCTGCTTTTGAAACAGGTTCCTCGCCAGCAGGTGGATCATTTAAAGCAAGAGGAGAATTTATGAAGTTAATATCTTTGAGCATCCTGATATTCATCATGGATGTTCGATCTAGGAGGTGCTCGATAAAGTATTTGTTCATTAGTGGGCTTCTATTACAGATATATTTGTTCATTTGGTGGCACATTCTTATAACATCATGCAGTCGAGCACCAAATTCAACTTCACAAACTCACACGGAGGCGTATTCAGAAGTTCAGGAGGTGCATTCAGAAGTTCAGGAGGCATATTCAGGAGTTATTATGCACATACTATTGAAGTTCAGAAGTCAAATTTAGCATCTACAACACTGAGATCTTTACTACTACTGTCCCGACTAACATTGAAGAAGAGGTTGTATGAAAATGTTTCGAAGTCCACCACTAGCTTGGTACTAATCAGATTGAAGAGCTGGGTTCAAAAGCTAGTATGTTATTCAACAAAGTATTCAGAGGATCATAAATAAGAAGAATCAAGCACGTGAAGTTAGCACTCAGTGGCTCGGCACAGGAGGCAGTTGGTCGGCTAGCGAGCCAATCAACATACTTGAAGATTATGACAAGCTACAAGCTGCATACTATGGCATGGATGCATCCAAATTCCCAGGGGTGATACATAGCACACGGAGTTCCTCAAAAGAAAGATTAGCAACCATCGATCAGCCTTCATCATATGTCATCCAGGAGATAATGCACTTTATGTTGAACAAATCAAGAAGGTAGATCAAGAATTTCACGAGCACCGAGCAACACTGCAGAATAAATACTCCATCCTTTCAAGTAAACCATCAAGCATGGAGCATTGGGGGCTTCTGTAAACGTAAAAATTCTCCATCTACGAGGACCAATCAGAAAAGGACACATGTCATCCTACGTGGCAATATTCGACACCCAAGAGAGTTGGTTGGCACCCGAGGAGTGTTAGTCGGCACCCGAGGAGAGTTGGTCAGTACCCGAGGAGAATTAGTCGGCACTCGAGGAGAGTTGGTCGGCCCCCGAGGAGAGTTAGTCGGCACCCGAGGAGAGTTGGTCGGCATACCAACCATGAAGATCAATGGATAACTATGCATTTAATGTGCATTAATGAAGATGACTATGCATTTAATGAGCATTAATGTACATTTATACTGTAGATGACAACACATAGCATACCAAGCAATTCAACAATTAGATTCGTTGAATGTAGACATAATGTATAAATGTCTACATACAATGAATCTCTTTATCTCCCATCACTATAAATACATGTATTCCCTTCGCCAAAAATAGGGGGGAGGAGATCCGACAACGATGAGAGACCATACACAAGATACACCCTTTTTCTCCCTCTCTCTATCACATTGTGCTATTGTAAACCCGTGGGAATAAAATAACAGTGGACGTAGGCTTTATTCATAGCCGAACCACTTTAAAAATCTTTGTCTCTCATGTGCTTGATTGGATTGCTTTTATCTATTTATCTGTGATCATAAAAATGGGATTCGGTCCTGTTTTTTGCATCAACAGTCGGGCTCAGCTTCATCCGGTATTTCTCCAACTGATCAAATGTTTGATGCAAATCAGCTATATGGTCAGTAGCCTTCTTGCTTTTGGTCAAGATGTCGTCGACGTATACCTCTATATTTTTGCCAATCTGCTCCGCAAACACCTTCTTCATCAGGCGTTGATATATAACACCTACATTTTTAAGACCAAAAGGCATAACATTGTAACAATATGTTCCTTGTGGAGTAATAAAAGAGGTACTTTCCCTATCTTCTGGCTTCATTTTAATTTGATTTTATCCGGAGTAGGCATCCATGAAGCTTAGCAATTCATGACCCGAAGTTGCATCTAGCAGCTGATCTATCCTGGGCGGAGGCAAATGATCTTTTGAGAAAGCTTTATTCAGGACTGTGAAGTCCACACACATTCTTTATTTGTTGTTTATCTTCTTAACCATTAAAACAATGGCCAACCAATCAGTATATTTGACGTATTCGATGAAAGAAGCCTTTTGCAATTTTTCTACTTCCTCTTGAATAGGCTGATTCTTCTACAGACTAAAGAATCTTCTTCTTTGTTTCACTGGCTTGATCTCTTTTTTGACATTGAGTTCATGACATAGGAAGGCTAGGTCTATCCCCAGCATATCCTCATGACTCCATGCGAATGCTTATTTTCTATGCCTTCGAAACTCCACCAGCTCTTGCTTTAATATTGGATCAAGTAAAGCACCAATCTGAGTTGTTCTTTTGGTCGCTCCTCATCCAGAATAATAATCTTTATTGCCTCCATTACTTGGACTTTCACGAGTTTTATTTCATCACTTGGGTCTAAGGTTTCAATCTCAGATTCATCCACTTGATAAGTGGTTGTTTTCTTCTTTGCATCCTCCAATTCTTCTTGTTCGGCAGATGAGTAGTAACATTCCTGAGCTAGTTTTTTATAGCCCTGCACAATTCTAACCCCAAAGTTGGTTGGGAACTTTAAAAACTGATTTATAGTGGATGGAACTGCTCTAAACTTTTTCAAGCCTACTCTCCCCATGATTATATTGTAGGCTGATTGGATATTTGTATCCATCATGAAGAAGAGTACTTTTTTTTATTTGCAAGCAGGTCAGGTACCAATCAACATGTCTAACTTCATCATCCCAAGAGGAAAAACTTTTTTTTCTAGAGAACCCAATGAGGGGCCTGTGATATGGCTCCAACTGACCAAGTTTTAAGTTCAAACTATCGAAGCAAGGGTAGAACATGATGTCTGCCGAGATACCATTATCCACTAGTACTTTTGAGATGATTACATCCTTCATTCTCATTTTGATCATTAGAGGATCATCGCGAGGATACAAAATGCCTTCCAGATCATTTTTGGAAAAACCAATTACCAGCTTATCTTTGTTAACCTTCCTCGGGCGATCCTCTTCTGCTAGATTTATCCGTTGTATATAAGAACAAGCTTGTGCCTCATTGAGGTAAGCCTTCCTCTCAGCGGTATTATCACCCCCTCCTGCATCTCCACCTGTAATCATATTACAATCGAATGAACCAAAACGAATTAAAAATACCTCACGCTTAGGTTGTCTTGGCCTTTTTAGGAGATCGGGGTCATCTATAAGGTTATCTTCATTATCCCTTTTCTTATCGTCTCTTGGTCGACAAGGAGATTTGGACCTTTGGCGAGCTCTATTGTTGGTCTTCCCACCATTCTATCGATCAACATACCTATTCATCTTTCTTCGTCTAATGAGTGCCTCTATCTCCTTCTGGAGGGATACATATTGCTTAGTCATGTGACCATGATCCTTATGGAACTCACAATACTTGGACTTATCCCTTATTTCAGGAGTTGTTCTCAGTTTTTCTAGTCAATTCAATTCCTTGTTGTTCTTGATCTCCTCCAGAACGTTGTTTATATCATCCATTAAGGGAGTATAATTTGCATACTTCCTCAAGTATTCTAACGTTTCTTTGCATTTTGACTGCTTGCTCCCACCATTATGCGTGTGATATCTTTCCTCTCTGATTTACCATCATCTTTAGTTTCTACCTTTGCCTCAGCATTCTTCTTCGCAGCCATAACTTCTTATGCATTCATAATTTTGGCTGCTTTAGCCATTAATTCATCCATATATTTAGGGGGATCCTTAGCCAAGGTGTAGTACAGTCTGTCTGTTAAAAGACCGCTCATGAGAGCTGTGATGGTTATCTTTTCCTCATAGTCAATGACTTCCAATTTTTCGTTGTTAAAACAAGAGATATAGTTCCTGGTGCTTTCTCCTATTTTTTTCCTTACACTCAACAAGTGTTCTACCCTTTTGACTAGATTTGCACCAAAATAAAAATTTTGATGAAGAGTTCTGCCAGTTGATGGAAGGTTATAATTGCCCCCTATGAAGGCTGTTGTACCATATCTGAGCGAATCCAGTAATGGTTCTTGAAAATACCATGCACCTTATTTCATTTGGGACTGTATAAATATCTACTGCACCTTGGTACTTCTCTATGTGGATAACATGATCAATTTTTCCATCGTATTTTGGTGTAACCATAAGAGCTTTGAATTTTGATGGTGTGGGGAAATCCACAATTGCTTATACAAATGGAGAACCTTTGATAAATGTTATTTGGAGAGGATTTTTAGCCTTAGCCATATCCCCTAACCAGTCTTCCAATCTCTGAATAGATCATTTCCATGCATCATTTCCATCCTCTGATTTATTTGTATTTTCATGAGGAGCAGATCGCGCAGAGTTCTATTCTTGGGATCTTTCTATGCGAGCTGCAGGTCTGAGATTTGGATGTGACTGGGTTGAACCTTCCCTTAAATCATTTGGTCATTGAGAATTTCTCATCGCAATTTGAGGAGGATTTCCATTCCTCCTAGGGCCCAAACGGTCGAAGGGTGAAACTCTACTCAACCTTTCCAAAGAGCTTGTTCGTTTTGTAATTAGAGTGACATTTTCTTGAGAGTCTATAATTCTTATGGGGGAAGTCAAACCAGGGTGATAAAAGGGATCACTTGAATTTTCTGTATGATGAATTTGAGTACGTCTGGATCGTGAAGATGGCGGATGCATGCTTCTCTGAATGCTTCATTGGCCTGAATGGGCAGATGCCCCATTTTGAGCAGTCTGGATGAACTGTCGCATAGTTTCTTGCATAGCAGTTTGTCCCCTGGCTAAGTTTGCCAGGAATCCTGTGATATCATTGATATTTTGGGGAGCAGAAATGTTGGGAGGATTCTTTCATTATTCATGTTTCTAGATTCTAGTATCTCAGTTGTGTATGATAAATTTTTAGTGAAAAACTCTATGTATAGTCTTTCCCACAGACGGCGCCAATCTGTTGGTGTAAAAAACTAGATTTGATCTAATTATTTAATCACAAATAAATATGAATAAAGAAATAAGACAAGAGATTTTTTAAAGTGGTTCAGCCTTAATAAAATGGCCTACGTCCACTATCTTGTATTGCTGGGTGTTTTGCCTTAATCTTGATTATATTCACTTATGATAGCTTACCCTTCCATGAGGATATTACAATGTATTTATATCCCTTGGGCTATCATTAAACAATATGCCATTATTAAATAGGCACATACATATGTACATGGTAATAATATTCTTTGAATCTATCGCAGTTGTTTAATCTTCCCAACTAGTTGCTCGGAATACTGAGTAGCTCGGTACGCTGAGAAGATCGGCGCTTTAAGTTGATCGGTACATATATTTATGCCATGTTGGATGACACGTGTCTTCACATAACTGTTCCATGTCAGCTGACTAATTTTTGTATCAACAGCGGTTATATTAAATTATAGTGGGTTTTAGGAATTTAACTCCCCTGTCATGGACATTAAGTCCATAACCCACACTTTATTTCTTTATTAGGCTGCGACCTTTGAGCTAGAGTTGGGTTATCCTCTTGCACTTTGATTCTCCATTTTGGGGAATTTTCAAGCCTCGTCTGGCTAGGTATTTTTAAGCCACCGATAACTGTGGGGTATTTTCAAGCCTCCCCTGTCTGGGTATTTTCAAGGTACCCATGGATGGTGGGTATTGTCATACGACCCATGGTTAGGTATTTTCAAGCCACCCATAGCTGTCTCTGGACATTTTAGAGCCATTTATGGATTTTTTGGTGTATTATAAGTCATCCTAGGTTAAGAGTTATATTATAAGCCACTCAAGGTCAAGAGGATTATTATATGCCACTAGAGGTTAAGAGGGGTATTATAAGACACAAGAGGCTAAGAGGGGTGTTATAAGTCAGCCAAGGCTATCATGCCCATCATTCTAAGGTCATTTCCTCCAATTCATCTCAATATTTAGATAATCAGTTGTTAGGTTCTCTTTAAACCCTTTTAGAATAAGAAACTTTGAAAAGACTTAGAAATAAAGTGAGAATTCAGCATTAAAACATATATGTATGCTTATGAAATACAAAATTGATATATAATAAACTTAAAGTTTCTTTTTTTGCAAAGATACAAAATCAAAATATCCTAAGGCACAAAGACATTCATGTGAATGATTTAGCTAGGGGATGCAATCCATATGAACCGCTAGAGCATTCCCTGCCAGATGACCCTTTTAATCTATTCTTTAGAGAGAAACATCCTTCGGTTGGGTGGTCGTGATCTCGATGAAACCCACACCATTCGTTCTTATCCCTGTTATGAGCGAGGGATTTAAACTTTTCTGGACACTTGATGAGTTTCTTCTCCTTGATTCTTTCGAACATATCCTCTATATTGTGGTTCAGCGGTGTGAAGTTCCTGTAGGTCCTTTTTGGTTCCTAATCTTCCTATTTCCTCTTCTTTATTTCCTTAGCTCCATCCTTATCCTCTGGTGTCACGGACTTCTTCATGGTAGTGAAGGCTATGAACTCAAACAACATAATTATTTGTCCAAGGAGGGTAATTTAGCCCTCGAATGAGGCATTTCTTTCATGCAAGTAGTTCACATATCTCAGCAAGTGTACTACATCATCAATCTGCTGGGGATCTAATCCTCAACTGTCATCCATTACTCTTCTATGTTCCCAATATTTAGAAAAATATTCTCTGAGATGATTGAACCAGGGAGAGAAAACCAGGATTTAAAGAGCAGGTGTAATCAAAATAGAGTTGAGTATAAAGATGGGGATGTAGTCTATGACAAAAGGTTGTGGCCTGTCTGAACAAAAGAATATTGTTGTGCCCTATCTTGGCAATATGGCACAGGGTTTCCGCCTATTAAGTCAACAAACATGATATCATGGCTTGTCTTAATAAGGAGTTTTCTCTACCAAAAGTGATACGAGCAAACAAAGTTTTCTCTCCCGAGAGGGTTTCATCGGGTTGGATAATTTTTCGGGCACTCTTCTCCAGATGGAAAAGTAACCCAAAATATAGTAAAAGCACCGTAATATATATTGGATGATTTACCAACCCTTAACGCGATTGCCTAATTGGATTTTTTTCGTAGAATCATCAATTTTCCAATCATGTAGCCTAGCCTTTTGCAATTCAAACCAACCCACACGCAATAAAAAGTTTCGTGGGTGTTTTTAGGTATTCTTCGGCATCTTCGGTCCAAGACAAAGTATTTTTATCAAAAAATGATAATATGCCAAAAATGTAAAAGACTAGCTAAATCACTTTGTATGGTTATAGAATGTTGAAATGAAACAAGCTTGGTCGCATTGCACAAGGTGCATAAATGGGTTTTACCCAAAAATTATCTTGAAATTGTGATTTCACCCATAAGAAAAGGACCAAAAAGGTCTTTCGAGAGTTAGTCGAATGCATAAAAGTCCTTATTTTCAAAATAACATAAGTTTTGTAGTAAAATCCCTACCATATAGGAAACAAAGTGGCATAAGATTCCTGAATGGGTAGAGAGATCTAAACATGTATGCATCCCTAGCTACCAATCTTTGTAAGTTCATGGCATGTTAAGCTTTTAGTCGTGAGCTAGGTAAGTGTATCATTTTCGGGGTAAGTGGATGTGTTCAAAAGAAAAAAAAATAGGCTTAAAATACAAATCTAGAAAATAAGATCTACGTAGAGGGTTTATGTGCAAAAATGTGGGTCTAACAATTGAAGTTTCACCCATAGTATAATGACCTGGAGATCCCCATAGATGAAATAAGGTATAACATACCTGATTTAAGAGGAACTTTGTAGAACACCTCATTCCCCTCATACAGTGCCAAAATGATGATATCAGAAATTAGGTCGATAGGTTAAAATCGTGCCAAAAAAGCCATGACCGACCATCATAAAGTGTATAAAGCATAATAAAGTAAAAATAGAGAGATCAAACACATGATATGGAGTGGCTTCGGTATAAAATGAGCCCACATCCACTTTGGTTCCTCATTCCCATTATTTACAATCATTAGTACAAGAGTTGGTTTCCTTTAGATGTGTACTAGAGAGAAGTAGGACTAAATACACGAACATACACGTTCTCTGCTAAGCGGGATGCATCCTATAAAATAGGTTGTAGAGGGATTGCGAACTTATGTAGTTCAGGTGACAGGAGTTGACCTGAATGTTCTCTTAGGTGAAAAGAGAGAGAGAGAGAGAGAGAGAGAGAGAGAGAGAGAGAGAGAGAGTGGAGAATTTCTCAGAGATTTGATGCCTAAGATGTCATGCCAAATGAGGAGGTTAGTACTTTTATTAATTGAATTTTGGAGAGGGGGCATGTTCATAGTGCACATGATCTGTTGATTAGTGATGTTGAGGTGGAATCCTTCTAGAAGGTGGATGGTTTGAAAGTGACATGCTTATATGGAAATGTCTGTGATAGGGATACGCTACATGTAAGGTAAGAGGTTGCGACCTATAAAAGGCATGGTCCTGGACTCTTAATGTGTTGAATGGAGTAGGCCGTCACGACCTGTCTGAGACCATGACAGTAGCATAAAGTCTTTTACGGTTATGCATCTTATATTGTCGGCATGTGTGGCTTACAGGACGTATTTCATGTGCTCATAAGCTGAACTATGTGTGGAAAATAAATCCTTAACACTCTTCATAGTGACAATACGGTTATGATTTATAGAAGAGGGCTAGTCTTAGAGATTAGTAATCTTTTGGCCATATTTGTTTCCTTCTTCTCAGCAAAGGAGAAATTATCCTTATTCTTATTTGAAGAACTCCACGACTTAACTTAATTGTTCTTCAGGCACATACTTGGAATTCTTAGTAGCTTCTATTTTGGTTAATACCTCATTGTTTTCAGCCTCAAAGGAAGCGACAACTGATTTCTTCCCATCTTAAAAATAAGTCATTTGGACCTCCCCAACCTCAACCTTGTTGTCCCCCTCCGTGGCCTGAAGTTGTTGGAGTGTTTTTTCATATTTACTCATGTAGCTAAAAGACGCATCGACTTGCTCAAGGATATAAATTTTCATAGAAGAAATAAAACTTGAAGGAAAAAGGTCGTGGACATAGGATATTTACATTGAGAAGAATGTGCAAGAGTTTATGATTCTCTAGGTCCTTAACATTAAGATCATCCCTGCAATGTCGAGAATGTGGACGATCTTTATCATCTTGGAGAACGCAAAACTTTTTTATCCAAGGGAGAACCTGGGTTCAGAATTCAGAATCCTTAGTTGTGTACTATGACGTGGCACCCCATGCATGACCACTCTACTTATAGGAAATTGTATCCTTCTCAAGTAAGAGGGATCAGGTGATGGTTTTATGTGTGCATGACCATATGCATGCACAATACGTCATAACATATAGCTTAATAGTGTGATCTGGATCCAATGAGGGTATTATATGAGCCTTATGGGAAGCATTTGTGAAACCATGGGGGTATTAGCATCATATGTGGATTTGATGCAGTGAGGAATTTATATGGATATCTCTAGTCAAGGTACAATTATTTTATCATAATCATCATCACCCTTGCCTTAATCCCATTATATGGGGTCAACCACATGGATTCTCCTTTTTCATTCTAATATATTATATGTAATATTATCATTAAAAAATAATTCCTTAATATCTCTCCTAATAAGTTCCTCTCACGATTGATTAGGTGGAAACTCTATCGCTTTTAGATTCTATTTCCAAAAATCTTCCTCTTATTATAGGGGTGTCTACTGGTCTACGCAATACATGTCCATACCACCTTAGTCTAATTTCTCTTAATTTATCGCAAATGAGAGCTACTCCGAACTTTTTTTCTCATGTACTAGTTTTTTTTGTCCTCTATAATAGCTCCTATCATCCACCGAAGCGCCCTCATTTCACTAACATGGAGACTTTGTTTATGTTTTTTCTTTAATACCCAATACTCTGCTCCATATAGGGTCATTGGCCTAACAACAATTCTATAAAAAAATTACTTTTAATTTAATAGTTACTCTTATCCTATAACACCCCACTGACTTGTTTCCATTTCATCCAACCAATTGATATTCTACTTGTAACATTGTCAACAATATCCCCATTACTTTGCAACATTGAGTTTAGATAAAGAATTTATTAGTCTTGTTTATCATTTTTTATTCAATCTTGAACATTATTTTATTCAATGCCTCATTATTAAATTTACATTCCATAAATTTCATTTTATTTCTACTGATTTTTATTCCCTTGTGCTATAAGGCTTTTCTCTAAGGATATACTCTCATCACCAAGCCCTCGTTTGAAGTGTCTAATAAAACTATATCATCCACAAACAACATACACCATGGTAAATCTTCTTGTATGTCCTTAGAAATATTATCCATAACTATGGCAAATAAGTAAGGACTTAAGGTCGATCCTTCATGTACACCCACTTTAATTGTAAAGTCATTAGTTTCTCCACATAGACTCCTTACTCTAGTCTTTATATTATCATACATATATTTAATAACATTAATATAACTCATATGGATTATTTTTCTCATTAAATCCCACCAAATTATATCCTTAGGTACTCAATCATAAGCCTTTTCTAAATCTATAAAGACCATGTATAAATTTTGGCTCTTACTTCTACATTTCTCCATTAACTGTCTTAATAAGTAAATAGCTTCCATGGTGGATCACCCTGACATAAATCTAAATTGATGTTCAAAATAGTTGGGTCATCTCTTAATCTTTGTTCTATGACCTTTTCCCATAATTTCATAGTGTGATTCATCAGTTTGACTCCTCTATAATTACTGCAGTTTTGTATATTCCCTTTTTTTATACAAAGGTATTATGGGGCTTTTTGATATATTCTATTATGTTATTTGTATGAGGCAGACTAATATAAATTTTTGGCATATACGAGGATATGCGAATGTTTAGTTAGGAAACCTTGGGGTACAATTATTGTTATATAATTTTTTGTTTTGTTGAGTTATATGCCTTATGGTGAACCTACATTATAGGAGAAGAATCAAAGTTATTGAGTTTGAACAAGTTGTTTTTTTTAGTTTAATGATATATAACTTCTATTTGTATCTGCTATTTCATTTTATATTATGTCATATTGAGGAATTTAGGGCTTAGGAGACCTTATGCATTTGGGATTTCATAGTTGTAGCGGAGGATTCATAGTTAGTTTTTATTATTATAGGTGATCTCTCTCTCTCTCTCTCTCTCTCTCTCTATATATATATATATATATATATATAACTATTTTCCCATGTACTAATCCTAGTCAAATCATAAAAGTTGTCTTATAGTATCAATCGGGGTCAATTTTACTTAACGCATGACAAATACTTCCAAAGTAATGAATCAACTAAATATTTTGGTAAAATAGTTTATATTATAATAAAAAAATATACGCTATTTTAGAAATTTTGGGCAAAATTTTATTTTTTTACAGGGCAATCCACCTTTTTTAAGAACCAAAAAATAACCATGTATATGAAATAATCCAACAACAAAACTTCATTAAATGAACGTGCCATTCTGCTACAGTTGACACTATCGAAACCAATACTTTAATGTGCACTCTCTACAAATAACTTCATAGATAACTTTATGCTCTGTTCACTCCTATAAAATTAAATAAATATGCAAGTAAATAATATGAATTAGCATAAACTTAATTTGAGTGCCCAAATGAGTATATAAAAGAAAATAGACATAAATGATGGTCTAAATGTCTAAATCATATAGTGAAGTAAAACCCATAAGCTCGTGCACTTCTTCATCCGTGAAGCTAATTGCGGGATATGCCTTTGACGTCAAGGGTAAGATATTAGTCACGGCATGTCCTGCGATAGCGGGGACATCAACGTCAATGAGCTTCAGGTTCCTGTTCTAAGCCACAAACGTGTTTGCCACACTAACTTGGTTCAACGTAGCTACAACATGCCACTTACATCTGCCAAAACCACATTTTTCTTTCAGTATTAACTCGTGTAATCTAAAAAATAACATATTTCTAAAAATGATTCTCGATAAAATATAAGGATGAGTGAACTTTATTCCTAATCAACATAAACATTGAGAATGAAGTTCTGCAGGAATTAACCATTTAAAACCCAACTTTTTTCACAACACTACAACACCACCAGATATTATTTGGCACAAAACAAATGATTTCAAATAAAAATTAACAATATTGAACAATAAAAGAAATCAAGGAAAAGTTACAGGTAACATTACTACCTTTAACATTTTTTGAAAAGTTAGTCGTTGGGTGAGCAAGCCTAAATAATAGAATTATTATAATTAGAAAAACACATTACAAAAAGAAAAAGAAAAATAACAAAGTAGAAAACCCAACCTATAAAATATCAATTATTTCATAAATAAAAATTGGTCAATAATTTAAGGGGGAAAAGAAAAACCAAAAAGCATATTCCAATTGATAATGATTGATACTGGTTGTATGCAACTATAAAGTGTAATTGCTTACTTGTGACCAATGATGAAATGAGAGACCGCTATAAAGTGTAAGTGCTTACTTTTGACCAAGTGCATTTCGGCTTCTCTAAAATTGGTCCAATATTTCACATGCCATTTCCATGTTCTATTGTATTTCAAAAGTCGAAGAAATGGTACTAGCATATTCCAGTTGTATCTGAACAGTATTTTAAAAAGGAATGAACTTGGCTATGCATTACACGTGCTAAGACAAAAAAGAAAGGAAATATTTTCCCACCATACATGAAGAATTACATTTCTATCACCACAAGATGAGATATGCAAGCTCGTATTCTCGCACTAACACTCAGGCGTGTCCTATTGAGAAGAATTGCACCAATTTAGAGCTAGTTGATTATCACTTTCCACCATGACATTTCGACATTTCTCAAACTCATTAGTAAGCATGGGTTTCATCTTGCAACCGGAATTAATAAAAGAATTAATAAAAGGTATATCAAAAGTTGGGTATCTTGGCGAGGTTGGAGAAACAACACTACATCTTCTCGAGCGCGTTTTACCTCATTGCACTATTGAATAGTTGCTACATGTTGAGAATTCAACCGAGTGCCCTCCCAAGACACTAAAGTGCCTTCCCAAGACAGAAGCATGGGCAACAACACTCAAGTGCCCTGCCAAGACAATAGACTAAGAGTAAAACGCATCACTTGTTAAAAAATAAAATGCAGTACTTGTTAAAAATTAAAATGCAGGTCCCAAACTCCATAATAAGTATAAAAAAACACAATATTACATATGTCCATAATCAGTATAAAAATTAGTTTGTGAGGTTAAACTTATTAAAAAAACACAATATTGTATACGTCCAGTACTTGTTCGTATGAAAGTGAGAAAAGTAAAAAAAAAATAGAGGGAGGATTAGATATCATGTTACCTGAAATCATTAGTGGTTCCATGTTGATTCCAGTCTCGAGGAAGGATTGGAAATACACGGATATATATGATATGAAAACTACATGTAATGAAGCTACACTACACAAAAATTTTGGAAGACAAAATAGATGAATCTAAAATGGTAAATGTCAAGGAAACCGAACGCATAAATCCATTCACTTAACTGATCAACGGAAAGGAAATGAAGTATTATTATAATTTAGTCGAAAGAAATAATTTCACGCGTATGAGTCTTAATTCCCATCATCTCTCCACCAGTGTCTCAAAACTTCCAACAAACGAAGCAGAAAAGCATTAACATTAATCTAAACTATAATTTCTATGTTAAGCTTCCATAAGTGTCCAGTTTAAAGTACATTGTTTCTTCTCCTAATTGGTTGCTGTAATACCCCGTATTTTTATGGCTTTTAAATTGGGGATTTATTAAATTTAATTAAGAAAAGTTAATTTAATATTAATCCGGAAATTTGTTTTAAATATTTACTAGCATGACGAGAGTTATTAATTATTGGAAATTTTTTGATTTGTTTAATATTACTTATTGATTAAAGTAATATGTAGAATTGAATTCAATAAAATTGTCACGAGTGAATAATATGACAATCATGGAAATTAAGTCGGGACGCGCTTGTGTCGTGTCGAGACTAAATAATTATTATAAAAAGTGAATAAATTATAAGTCACCCGTATGGTCATTTCGAGTGCACCAATGTGTTCAAAAGGGTTGAGATAGTCAGAAAAGTGTACCCGGGGGTTTAGTTTGGGTCTCGGGATGTTTTTAGGCCTAACCGATAACCCGAGAGGGAATTTTGGTAATTTCTATTTTTGGGATTTAATTACCTACGAAAATTAGAGAAGTATATTAGGTGTTAGAGGTTGTCCTCTAGGGTTAGAACCTGCATATTTCACAGAGGCCATTAGAGGAGGAAGGTGAGGAACTTCCCAAGGCTAGAGCCACCATAGTTGCACCATTCTCACCAAAAAAATCGCCGAAATGTAGATCGGAGGAAGGAGAACACAACCACATCATCAAATATCAGAAATTCAGACTCATATTCTCGAGGCAAGTATCTATCTTGCTGTTTCCATGTTGATACAACATCCATGTTAGAATAGGAAAGAAAATTGCATGCTTCTGGGAGATTTCTTGAAATTGGAAGACTTAAATTAATAGATTTGAATAGAAACTATACGAGGCCGATATCCTTATTATGTGTAGAATCATAATTACAAATTTGCATGATGTTTAGAGAAAGAAATATGGTAATGACTAAGAAGTTCTGGAATTCATATGATCAACTAGGGTTTTTGATAGCTTCTTGAATTAATCCCATGTAATGATGATTCGTTGTAGATTTAATTAAGATTTTTTGTTACAAATTGTTTTATACGTATTACTATAACATTTGTGATACTTGGTTGGGAGTTTGGGCGAAATTGATAGAAGTTTTTTGGGATTTTTGGTGATGAAACCCGTAGGATAGTTTATGCTGAATCTGGGAAATAACTGGGAGATCGATCGACTGACTAGATCGATCGACCCCCTCCTTCGATTGATTGACCTCTTCAAGATTTTGAAGCTTGTTATTTATTCTTAATGATTAACGCCGTGCCACTTTGTGGGAAACCTTATACGTAATTTATATACCATAATGGGACTTGGGAAAGACCAGTTGTGTTATAGGCAAGGTTCAAGTGATACGATTCATTTGTGATTTAACCGTGCGGTTTTGGGAATTTAAATTTAGTGGGAAATCGTGCATATGTTATAGTATGTCTTGTGGGAATTAAGAATGACTTAGACCAGTAGAGTGGTGAGGGTGAACCTACTGATTTTATATTTATTCGAGAGGATACACATCGAGAGTCGAGAAGTACTTAGGGGTTTGTTATAATTAAGAGAATAAAAAGAGTGATTTACTTATACGTAGAACTCTAGCATTATATGTTATGCATGGATAGAATAATGTTATGGGTCGTGGGCGTACCTAGCTGATTAATGTAAATATATATATGAGTGCATGTATATATATTAATTGAATATTTGTGTTTAATCAAACCCGCGCTACATGCTATCAAGGAGGTTTCTGCGCCAGGACAGTCTTATTCTGATGTGATCTAATGGGGGATATTGACTCGTATCCTAGAACATAGTATCCTTGGTACAGGCTATTTGAGAATTATAGTCAGACAGCCCTAAGAGACATGAGGGTATGTGCTGACCTCTAAGTGACTTGGAACTATGCTTCGCCTCCAATATGTGTGTTTTGTATTAATACAGTTTGAGAGTGATTACGAAATAGTATTTCCCTTTGTACGAGAGATACGGGGACTTGATAGCAAAGTATGCCGACATCATAGATTTTATGTGGGGTGTCAATTAGTATATATATTATATGAGTGATTAATAAATATACATATACCTGGAATTCTTCTACTGTGTGTGTAAGTAGATAAATATTGAATAAACATTCCTAATCATAATAAACGCTTGATATTTTATAGCAGTATTGAGATGTACACGATTGACTTAAATAATCCTTAAAATGATCTTAATTTAGTAAATCATAGACACACGGTCTCGCGAATCAGAATCTATGGGAGGATATTTGGGTTAGACTTATGAGTCATTTTAGTAGTACGATAGGCGTGCACACTAAATGAGAGGTGAGAATTCTCAAGAGAGTTTCGAGTACTAACATGTATATAATATCAACTAGTAAGCATTTTAAATACTTGCTAAAATATTTTAAAGTTGTTTTACACTCGGGCTCTGACCCGTTTCCTATCATATTTCCTCTCTCTTATATATATATATATATATATATATATATATATATATATTACAGGTGCCTAGCCATAGGGGCGTGAGGCTTGAATATTTGAATGGTTGACGTGCTGCAGCTAGTGTGGGAGTTACAGGTCTTTGCAATAGACGACTTCATCCTTATTTTCTCAGTCTTTCATTTTGTTCTCCTTAGATAGGGAATGTGTCGCCCATTTCCAGTTTTATCTACTTCAGAGATATTGGTACTTTTGATTTATTTCAGTATTCTGTTGTAGTTGGGATTACTTGTAATTATCTCTTTGTCCTGCGATTCGGGATATTTTATTTGGATTGATTTATCTAGCATGTTCTTTCTTTTGGATGGTTTGGTCTTAATGCTATAAATTGTATTCGTGAAAATGGTTTCGTAATTAATAATAACAATCAGACATAATTTATAAGACTAAATGTTTTGGCAATTAGCTTAATTATTTATTAGGTGATTAATAAAGAAAATTATTTTTCGACAGTGACATTAAGAATGAACCAATCAGACAATGTGAGTTAATTTAATAAAGGACTGATCACTCGGTATTTAATTAGGCGGGGTGTCTCAGGTGGTATCAAAGCATCAGGTTCTCGTGTCCTTAGGATCTGTGCGACTTATTATGCTTCCAACGTTTCTTTGTTTGATATAGAGCCCTAGGTTTAGGATTGTTGAATTCTATGGTGAGATTCCGTTCTCCTGCTATAATGTATGAATATTTGTAAATCTTATTTGCGTTCACATGTGTGCGTGTGCGGAACAATAAAGTATGACGGGCGAGGGTCGTTGGGAGGACAGAAAAGGGCAGAGTTCAGTTGAGGTTAGAGGGTATAATCAAGAATGATGACCGTAGTTAAGGTCACCCCTATTATGGCACGAGAAGCCAGGACTATAAAGATGACTATGGCATAGCCTATGATTTCCAAGTGATGCTAAAGTCGAAAATGATGCAAAAGTAGACTCACCCAATGTGGTATAACTGGGAAAGAGTTAGACAAAGCATTTAGGATAACCGTCAGTGGCAATTCTAGAAATGCGAGGATTGTGTGTGTCAACCAAAGGAGGAAAAATATCCACAGGCTTGGTTATATTATAGAGTGTGGCTAACTGAAAGTGAAAATTTGGGGCAAAATATTTCTTGGCTCGTCGGAAAGAAGTTATAGTGGTGGGAGTTATCCACCACTTTTAGAAGTGGAATGCTATGTCTATAGAAGGATCTTAGGTACAGTTTGACCGCAGGTTCCTTCATCAAATGTTCAAAATATGATGTGAACGTTGTTCTGAACTCATCACAGGAGGGCCGGACAAAGTTCCATTTGTTAATATGAATCTAAATTGTTAGCGAATCTTATATCGAAGGATGTAGATACAAATGGAGGAGAGAATTTCAAGTGGGAGATCGACTCGTAAGAATAGTTAATAACAGTTAAAGGGAATTATGTTGGATGGTCGATTCAGAGGGTGACAATGTCGTGCTTTGTCAATGAAGATGATAGTGCTTCTTTGTGTGGGAAGCTAAACGAATCAAAGGATTTAGTCGAGAATAAGACTAGATGAAACGGTTGTAGTGAAGCACCACAAGGGGGGATACCCATCAGGGGACCCATTTAAATGATTCAGATAGATGAATTCTTACCAAGCGATGTTTTATTTAGTAAGGTCTATTAAAGCCAGTAGCATGTTCCTTAGGGCCAATAAGGCTAACGAAACAATGAGGGTAGCCATCAGGAATCGAGCCTACCAAAGTTCGAGAGAAGGACAACCCTAATATGGTCAGTATAACCAGTGATAAGTGGATTGTGTGTAGAGGTATTTTATGGAGAGTGAGATCACATGCGTTAATGTTTCCCAAAGAGAGTAAAGGGACAAGAATATGGTGCCTAGTAAAGGGCAATGATTAAAGTAGTATTTGTTTTGGGTTGGACAGGCATGTTACATCAGGAGACCATTTGAGCAGTCAAGGAGATTGTCAAGGTAGAAGTATGAGTTATATCCTCAGAGGATGAGGCGTGTTTTATGTGACATGAGTGAGTCACTATATTTTGTTTATTGCTAAATTCGCCCGTGAGACGAGTTTAGTGAGTATATCTATAACGTTATTATTACGTTAATATTTTCCCTAGTGTAGCGGTATTATCTTTAGTGTTATCCACAAAAGATGAATGGGTGTATTAATAGTGTTATATACTTTATTGAGATTACCTATCTTAGGTATGCATTATACGAGTATGATATTATCCTGATTATGGGTTTAAGTAAGCAATGGTAAGAACGATAGTGGACAATTATTGCAAGGCTATCGGGGTTACTCCTCTAGTGAAAGATGTTTTGTTCTGGCGAAGCCTCACCTGTGAGAGGGTCAGGCTCGCATTTATATCATATAATATAGAAACTTCGAAGGGTATAGTGGTATCAAAATGCTTAATCCCGGGGTATTTAGGGACTTTATTGTTATGATTCAGTGTGTATTGGGTTTACCGTTGAGCATAAAGATTTAATTCATTTTTATATTTAGCACTCAGGACATAGTGATAGGAGGAGCGCATTGCTATAATTATCCTATAAAAATGTGGAAGTTAAGACTTATATTCATATGTTTGGGGAACAGGATTTCGAGAGTCTTGATTGTATGTTACAAGGTTTATAGAATGTGATTTCCAGAAATACTGAGCGATAGTGCAATTGGTGAAAAGTTCATTGTTTTAGTAAAATTGAGGGAGGAGATGTAGCTTTTCTGTCAAGAGACGGAATAGAGGGGTACATGTTAGGGACGGAGTGCTTAACGGATTTTGATAACCGACAATGCTAGGTAGTAGTGTATCGAGGGGGTTCCTTGTTTGGATTTCGCTTTGCGATACATCCTACGAATGAAACTTAGCATAAGGTTAGAAGTAGGGATACGTTTGGTCATTAGTCCATGAGTCCGTACCTCGGTCATTATAGGAGCAGGTAATTATAACTGTCAGTTAGACCCAGTTGTGTGGTAAAGAAGCATTGAAAGTTTTGTTTTATCACCATGAGTTGAAGGGTGGAACGATGATATGGAGGATTTAAAATTTTGATTTCTAGGGTGATTGAGAGTACCCAAGTGTTGTAACCACCTTGTGAGCACAAGGGAAATAAATAATTGAGTGTTATGTGTGAAGCGTATATGATGCTTACACTAGTATGCACAACTTATAGGGTGTGGGCATCCTTGTTAGCTGATGTTAGAACCGTCTGAGTTGAAGGGACATAGGAATAGACAAGTGGAATATATGTTTGTGGGACTAACATAATAAGGTGGAACTCGTTGAGTGGATTAAGCGTTGTGTGAAGGACGATAATCCATATGCACATGTACGATCAGAATAGCACAACCGAATTTGGTTGGAAGGCTGTGGGAAGCCATTTAAAAAGGGGTATTCCTTGAGAAGGGCAAAATTTAACTAATATGGAAAAACAGTCGGAGCGGAGTTTTACCTAGTCAAATGTTGAGAGCTACTTTCACGTAGGTTGAGTGATGATGTTAGTAAGGTATAAAAGGTCCATTAGTGCACATCATGGAGAAAATTACAAGGGTCGGAACTTTCGGTATACACAGAGGAAATAAGGGAATATTAAGTGTCACTTAATATGAGACATTACAAGTGGAAGTCGACGTTGAGCAGGACATAGTGAGTAGTGTTCGCGTGCAACGCTCATAGATAGAATAGGGTTGGAGCAAGAGGTTCAGCGAGAAAACTTTGTATCAAGCTGACGATTCCGATAATGGAAGAGGGCAGTCAAGTCGGTAAAATTTCTTTGATGGGTTGCTAACCTCAAGGTAAGGTCAAGGATTCCTTCGAACGTGTGGAATAAGTTTCCCAAGAAGGAAGTTATTGATATTCCTTTAGGGTAATTTACAATGTTATCAAGCATACCCCAGTCTTCCTTTGAAATGAAGAACCGCGCCAGTACGCGATCATTCTCCTTAGGATGAAATTTTTGAATCTCACCTTCAATATCAGGAAGTAGCAGGGATAACACTACATTTTGAGCAGGTTGTATCACCCATAGCCCTAGGAGTAGGCGAACGGTGATTAACCATTATTAGAGCCGTGTGAAAGTAATTTTGAATTCATTGTGGTCATTTCATTTCCACAATGGTTAGAGGTAGCAAGTGAAGTATAGTACGGTAATTGGGGGAGGATATTACCTAATGGTATGGTTCCTTGGGATCACTCTTCATGTTTATTGTGAACAAGGTGCCTATTGAGGTTTTGGTGGGGAAAAACCTTAACTTTTCTCACTCTGGATGTTAAGAGGTGGGCGGACAATCAGAATTTTGGATTGGTCGAGTTAGAGTCTGATGACTATGGTGGAATTACCACAGTTGTTTTAGGAGAACAAGAGTGGTCAGATGATCATATTAATTCTCTCAGAATAGGAGTTTTGTGTTTAAATAAATGAGGTGCGACCTCCCAATGATATTGAAATAATGGGAGTCAAAATGATGTATAGTCTCATCTTATGCGAATGTTGTCGGATAGGAGCACAATGTGAAGTGTCGTTAATGAGAGTGTTAAACAAGCTTGCCGTGAGGCGGGGGCTATAGTGATTGAGCGCCTTACTATGAAGATTGTTTGCATACTGATAAGATATCCATATCTATTTTAACCTGGTAGGCCTTATTTTTCGAATTTCGGGACGAAATTCCGTTATTAGGGGGGAAGTATGTAATACCCCGTATTTTTATGTCTTTTAAATTGGGGATTTATTAAATTTAATTGAGATAGATTAATTTAATATTAATCCGAAAATTTGTTTTCAATATTTACTAGCGTGACGAGAGTTAGTAATTATTGGAAATTTGTTGATTTGTAGAATATTTCTTATTGAGTAAAGTAATATATAGAATTGAATTTATTAAAATTGTCACGAGTGAATAATATGATAATCATGGAAATTAAGTCGGGACGTGCCTGTATCGTATCGGGACTAAATTATTATTATAAAAAGTGAATAAATTATAAGTCACCCGTATGGTCATTTCAAGTGTGCCAATGTGTTCAGAAGGGTCTAGATAGTCAGAAACGTCTACCCGGGTTTAGTTTGGGTCTTGAGATGTTTTTAGATCTAATCGATAACCCGAGAGGGAATTTTGGTAATTTCTATTTTGGGGATTTAATTACCTACAAAAATTAGAGAAGTATATTAGGTGTTAGAGGTTGTCCTCTAGGGTTAGAACCTGCATATTTCACAGAGGCCATTAGAGGAGGAAGGTGAGGAACTTCCCAAGGCTAGAGCCACCATAGTTGCACCATTCTCACCACAAAAACCGCCGGAATGTAGATCGGAGGAAGGAGAACACAACCACATCATCAAATCTCAGAAATTCAGACTCATATTCTCGAGGCAAGTATCTATCTTGCTGTTTCCATGTTGATACAACATCTATGTTAGAATAGGACAGAAAATTGCATGCTTCAGGGAGATTTCTTGAAATGGGAAGAATTAAATTAATAGGTTTGAGTAGAAACTATACGAGGCTGATATCCTTATTATGTGTAGAACCATAATTATGAATTTACCTGATGTTTAGAGAAAGAAATCTGGTAATGACTAAGAAGTTCTGGAATTTATATGATCAACTAGGGTTTGTGATAACTTCTTGAATGAATCCCATGTAACGATGATTCCTTGTAGATTGAATAAAGATTTTTCGTTAGAAATTATTTATACCTATTACTATAACGTTTGTCATACTTGGTTGGGAGTTTGGACGAAATTGATACCGGTTTTGAGGATTTTTGGTGATGAAACCCGTAGGATAGTTTATACAGAATCTGGGAAATAACTGGGAGATCGATCGATCGATTGACCCCCTCCCTTCGATCGATCGACCTCTTTTGGATTTTGAAGCTTGTTCTTTATTCTTAATGATTAACCATGCGCGACTTTGTGGGAAACCTTATACATAATATATATACCATAATGGGACTTGCGAAAGACCAGTAGGGTTATAGGCAAGGTTCAGGTGATACGATTCATATGTGATCTAACTGTGGGGTTTCGAGAATATAAATTTAGTGGGAAATCGTGCATACGTTATAGTATGTCTGGTGATAATTAAGAAAGACATAGACCAGTAGAGTAGTGAGGGTGCACCTACTGATTTTATGTTTATTTGGGAGGATACACAACAAGAGTCGAGAAGTACTTAAGGATTTGTTATAATTAAGAGAATCAAAAGAATGATTTACTTATACATAGAACTCGAGCGTTATATGTTACGCATGGCTAGAATAATGTTATGGGTCTTGGTCGTACCTAGATGATTAGTGAAAATATATATATATATTATTTGAATATTTGTGTTTAATCATACCCGCGCTACTTACTATCACAGAGGTTTTCACGCCGGGACAGTCTTATTGTGATGTGACCTTTATGGAGGATATTGACTCGTACCCTAGAACATAGGATCCTTGGTATAGGCTATCCGAGAATGAGAGTCAGACGGTCCTAAGAGACGTGAGGGTATGTGTTGACCTCTTAGTGACTTGGAACTATGCTTCGCCTCTAATATGTGTGTTTTGTGTTAATACAGTTCGAGAGTGATTACGAACTAGTATTTCCCTTTGTACGAGAGATACATGGACTTGATAGCAGAGTATGCCAGCACCATAGATTTTATGTGGGGTGACAATTGGTGTATATATATATATATATTGTATGAGCAATTAATATATATACATATACCTAGAATTCTTCAACTGTGTGTGTAAGTAGATAAATATTGAATAAACGCTCCTAATCATAATAAACGCTTGAGATTTCATAGCAGTATTGAGATGTACACGATTGACTTATATAATCCTTAAAGTGATATTAATTTAGTAAATCATAGACACACGGTCTCGCGAATCAGAATCTATGGGAGAAGATTTGGGTTAGACTTATGAGTCATTTTAGTAGTACGATAGGCGTGCACACTAAATGAGAGGTGAGAATTCTCAAAAAAGTGTCGAGTACTAACATGTATGTAATATCAACTGGTAAGCATTTTAAATACTTGCTAAACTATTTTAAGGTTGTTTTACACTCGGCCTCTAACCCGTTTCCTATCATCTTTCCTCTCTCTTGTATATATATATAGAGATATATATATGTATTACAAGTGCCCAACCACAGGGGCGTCAGGCTTGGATCTTTGGACTGTTGACGTGCTGCAGCTAGTGTGGGAGTTGCAGGTCTTTGCAGTAGATGACTTCATCCTTGTTTTCTTAGTCTTTCATTTTGTTCTCCTTAGATAGGGCATGTATAGCCCATTTCCAGTTTTATCTAGTTCAAAGAGATTTGTACTTTTGATTTATTTTAGTATTCTGTTGTAGTTGGGATTACTTCTAATTATCTCTCTGTCCTGCGATTTGGGATGTTTTATTTGGATTGATTTATCTAGCATGTTCTTTCTTTTGGATGGTTTGGTTTTAATACTATGAATTGTATTCGTGAAAATGGTTTCCTAATTACTAATAACAATCGGACTTAATTTATAAGACTAAATGTTTTGGCACTTAGCTTAATTATTTATTAGGTGATTAATAAAGAATTTTTTTTCCGACACTGATGCTAAGAATTAACCAATCGAACTTTGTGAGTTAATTTAATAATGGACTGATCACCCGATATTTAATTAGGTGGGGTGTCTCAGTTTCATACACACAGTTGATGTAGGCCTCCACCACTACATCAGTTAAAAACTTGTTCATAGTCACTAAAGACAGTTGTGCCCTGATTGTTCAATAAGTTGTGTCTTTAGTCACTAAAAACCTTGTTACACAGTTGTGCCCTGATTGTACAATAAAACACTTTGTATGCATGCAACAAACATATTGATCAATAATTCGACACTGAGAAAAAGTAATTTAGGTAATGTTACCATTTATTTTATTATTTATTATTACAATGCTTGGGTAAACTAATTATTTCATACACAAAAAATAATCCAAAGTACCAATTCAAAAATCAGAAAAACTTTCGGAAAGAAATGTTGGAAAATAACATATAGTTATTCTCAACTAAAGAGAAAAGTACCTATAAAGGCCTAGTTACCAAAGATGGAATTCACTTTGCAAAGATGATGTCCAAGATCTCAGTCGCCTCTGTGTGTATTTTCATACATTTCCAAGGAGAAAAACAGATTGTTACCAAAGACTACATTCATACATACAACTTCAGAAATTATGAATAAAAAATGGAAAAAAATGAAACAACTTAAGAAAAAAAGTCCCTAATCGAGTATCTACAAATCATTAATCCAAATACCCAACAAGAATGTTGGTAACTCAACGCCGAAGATCAATCGAGACATAGGTAATGAAACTGGGATACATGAATTCCTCTATTAGAGATCATACAACATTACCCTAAACGTGTACCCAATCTCAATAAAATAAACAAAATTGGTAAAACTCTTACAATCATATCAAATTCAACATACAATTGCACAACGATAAAAACCCTGACAAAATGTAAATAAATTTAACTACCATGACACTGAAAAATAATATCAGTATCTCAGCATAACACAACCAAAATACATAGAAGGGAAACAAAAAGGGATGTTAATTTGGAAGAGCCTATATAATAGCTCACAAAACAGGTCACAAATGAACACTTATTGAACAATTGAAATAAATCTTGATCTATAAAAATAAATTTGCAACGAAATAGGAGAAGAAACAATGTACTTTAAAATGGAAGATGTGCATCTCCACAATTCTCACAAAAGTCAACATCCAATACACACATTAATATTCATAGATCTCTAAAAAGAGAAAAAAAAAATCAGATTTTCATGCAACTAATTGGACAAATTAGCAAATATATTATAAAGAAAAGAAAATAATAACTCCAAATCTTAAAACCCCAAATCTTTATCATCAATCCCCAATCTGAAAAGAACCTTCAGATATGTTTATAACTACGAAAAAAATCGAAAAAGAAAATAATAATAAACCTAAATCTTTATCATCAACCCCAAATCGCAAAATAACCCTTCAGATCTGTCTATGTCTGTGCGTGTGTGTGAGATTGAGAGATTACCTATGTTTGTGTGTGTGAGAGGGTGAGATAGAGAGAGATTACCTAAGGATGACATCAACGAAATATGGGAGGCGGCGATGTGGTAGACAGAGGAGTGGATGCTGAAGGGGGTTTGTGTTGTAGGGAGGGTTTGTGTGTGGGGAGGGTTTGTGAATCGGGAGAGATGAGACAGAGTTTTTTGGGTTGGATGTGTTTGGTTTAATTAAGTTTAATAATTAACCCTTTTTTTTTAATTTTGATGAAAAGTGAAAAATAAATATGAGGGTGGAAAAAGAGGGGGAAATGAAATGTTTAAGGGGTAAAAAAGGGAACACGGGAATACTTTATCCCATGACATCATCGATCAATCTTATGACATACATAAGTTTCCTAATTTATTATTTAGATGTGTATGTGTTTGTCTTACGTATATGTTTTAAATGATATTTAATTTGTTCGACAAACATGTGTAAAACATTTAACATTAGTTAGCATAAACACTGGAGATATGAATTATCATAACAATATTTGTCAATCTATTAATTATGCAAAAGACGAGATTTTGGATAAGAAAATGGAGTTTGAGCATCACCCTTGTCCCACTTATGGAGAAACCTTGCAAAAGGCACACGTTGTCTACAACTCTATAATTTTCCATGAAGAATTTTTTTGTAGAAAATGCTAAAGATTGAGATGAAAACACTAAATTTTTCATTTTATGTTACAACTAAAAGGCACAAGATAAGTATTAATTGTTCTTAGGTAAACAACTTGAAAGATATTAGAGCTACTGCCAAAGAACTTATTCAATCTCAGATTGAAGAGGCTACTCAAAGTCATTTTAAGGTTGAGTTTTTAAATTTTCTCAATGCTCTCATTAGCCAATACATGATATTTATGCTAGTTGAATTACTTGACGAAGGGAGGGTAAAGAAATTTTTATATGAGTTTAATAGAGAAGGTTGTATTAGTGTAGATAGACTTAGATGTCTATTTTGTGTGAAATTCCCAAAGTAACCCTCACTAAAAATACATTTTGGCAAAAATATGGGCCCTTTGTTGTAGCAAACCCGACCCCATCACTGGCCGCAAGCTCCAAATACGAAATCGACAAACTTATGTCAGATTTGTGCACAACAAACCTCCTTGTTCGCTGCAGATAGGAGATTTACTATGGCAAAGTCTGAAATTCTCTAGGAGTGCATTTGGGTTGAAAAGCAAGTTAAAAACAATCTTGAGTCAATCTCCGCAGTGATTTCTATCGTTGTTTAACTTTTTCAATATAATGTTCCAACAAATTAGCTATGGTGTTGATCCATATTATTTCATCTAATAAAATTAATTTTTTGAAAGAAATGTATTTTAAAGACAATATTTACATGACCTATGAACTTACCCTCAATTTATTTTTATGTGTGTTGGGGGGGGGGGGGGGGGGGGGGAGGTAGCTATCAAGTTTGATATTATTAAAGCATAGTATTCGTTCTCCTAGTTCTTCTTGAACAAAGTGATGAGAAAATTTGGGTTCAATGAATAATTGATATATATATATATAGTTTGGAGATCTATATAAGATTACTTTGTTTAAATGGTGCTTAATGCTTCTACATTTGTGTGCTTCATGTCCATATGGGTATGAGTGAGATAAGTGGATCCTTTATCTTTGCCTATTCATTATTATTACAATTGGAGTGTTAAGTAGAAATCTAAATGAATTCGGAAATATTCATTATTTTAATGGGTTTAAAACTTCTATCGTCGTCCTCTTATAACTCATTTATCATTTTCCAATAATACAATCATTTTTTAAACAATTCAACCTCTTCAATAAGATTTGTTAAGAGGATTTTATAAATTATGAAAATAAATTTAATGAAAAAGTGAACAACACTGAAAGTTTAATTTTGATTAATATTAAGCGGCACAAACGGAGAATCAAATGATTAATATATTTCAATTCAGGACATGCGCTTGAATTATTATTTTTTTCATTATTAATATTAAAATGGGTAAATTTGTAATGACATCTAATTCAATATACGAATTCTATAAATGTGAGTATTAAAATAGGTCGAAGTAGAAAGGAATACAAGTTTATCAATTGGGTTGCATCATTATTAAGTATTACATGCTAGATATACTCAATTTAGATATATAAAATATTTTTTGATACAAAGCTGAAAACCAAAGTTGAACTCCTAATTTAGGGACTAAGGGAGTATGTATATTTGCATGAGTGGTACACACAAGTTTGAATGCTCTTAAATTTTCGGGAAGATTTTACCTGGTTCTGGAGCTCTTAATTTAGAGTAATGATATGAGTCCAAACTACATCCCCCATTTCATTCACACGTGATGTGGTATGCGTTAAACTGCTCCGTAATGTAATTATTACAATACATTTCACTACAATTACAACAATGCCATATAAGTTGGGGGTGATTTGGGAACGTAGTTGGGACTCGTAGCATTTTCCATTAATTTATTGTTTTGCATGCTTAAATGTTGCATGAATTATTTATTATTTCTAGGATACATTATATAATCTTATTTAAAAAGAAGCAAGCATTGCCAAAATCATTCTAAAAAGAGGGACAACCCTGCACAACCGCGACAAGGTTTGGTTTGCAACCAATGCCTTCTAATTTTCCCCCAAAAATTTCTTCTTTTAAGTTGAAGAACTTTTTGTTCCTAGACGGAATCTTCAAGCAACAAAAATGCCACAACCACCATTTTGAGGGAATCCTATAGATATACGTGTTGGTGGGTTTTCAAAGGTGTGAGCCTTTAAATCTAAAAACAAAATTTTCCAAGCCAAGGAAGATAAAATATTTACTCAATAATGAAAATATATTTTTGAAAACAATGTGAGTAAATATACCTCCATTAGAAACAATGTATTAAAAGAACTCAAAGTGGAGGAGTGAAGAAATATGCGCTCAAATATAGGAAATATGTTGATTAGCCAAAATATTATTTGAAAGTTCTCACTCTTCGTTTGAAAGAGTAAACAATACCTAACTTATAGACTTTTGATTTTGAAAAAAGATAATGGATCAAATATTAGACCTCACTCTTAAGGTGTAAAATAGTCACATCAGGGTGTAAGTCACCTAAAAAGTCATACCCAAGACACTAACTAAGAAGATCTTTAACAAAGATTTTGTGCGAAAGTGACTTTTGGAACCGTCAGATGTGTTTCGCCATAAGGTCACTATAGTGAGGCATTTCGCCACCACAGAGAACCTGAAGTGATCCAGGTCGCACCAAAGTTCAGGCATTCTGTATGGACACACATGAAACCAGGGAGACGCTGTCTCTGGTGCGAAAAAGTTTGTCTTTGGGTGATGCTGGGACGAAACATATCGCGTGAGTGTCTAAAATTTTTTGTCCAGTTTTCCTTTAGTAGCTTTCAAAAATATATTTTAAGGCAAACTATAAGGTTGTTGATTTCACACATGAACACCTATACTTAAAATAAATAAAAAGATGAAATTCCTTATAAAAAAAGATTTTCCTATATGAAAAGTATATTTGCATATCTATTTGATAAAATTACAAAACTATGGTTAACTAAAAATACTTTCCAATTATAAAACATATTAACCAAGGTGACTCTATGTACGCTAAGTCTTATACCTTTCCTAAGTGGTGAACTTGAGGTTTGACATTGAGTGAATTGGGTTTGGTGATGATGTTTTCTGGTGACTTCTTATACAAAGCTTCTAACATATTTTGGTCAACGAACTTAGACAATCTATTATATGGTGCACATAGAGTATACAACTCTTACAGATCACCCCTCTCAGTAATAAATGGGAAGAGTATCGCATGTGTTCCATTAAAATGAAGTCTATTAGAGGCACAATAAGGGCAAACAAGTTGTGCGAGTTTCACGTGGACCACAACCATGTAACCAACAATTGCTTCAGCCAGAACAATGAATTTGAAAGGCTGTTCAGATAGGGGATGCTAAGGAGGTTTTACTAAGGCTATGACGTGGAATTAGACATTTGAATAAACTACATTCCAAGTGAGATTTGATGAGAATTTTGGTCAAGTACATTTTGTAATTTCTATAAGGCCATGGATAGGTTAAAGGATAAATTTTATACTCCATCCAAGTTTTGAATTAATCTATTATTAATCATAAAAAACCCAAGATATCTATGAGGGATGATAAAACAATTAGACTGCAGCGGACCGACATGGTCAATTATCATTTTATGCGCCGAGTGTGATACTGATCTGAATAAATTCATAAATTATTCCAATAATAAACTTTGAAGCCCTTATACTCTTGACTCACTTGAGTCTATATTGTATAAGAGTTCATCGAGTTTGGAAATAAAGACAAAATTATGTCTATCCTAGAAACCAAAGAACCTCAGAGATTGGTTTGCTGTTTCATTCATTTATCTTGTAGTGATCAAGACCAAAATACCAACACTCACACACAGTAGAATGCATCCTATACATGTCATATTGCATATTTATGTGTGCACATATGTTGAGTATGTTTAAATCCCTAAATTTTTTTTTAAAATAATTTTTTGTGATTTTATAAACATTTTTAATAAAGGTTTTATTAATTAAAACTTGGTTTTAAAAATTTGTGGGTTCAATCTCTAATTATGGTTTAAAGGGTTTATTGGCTTAAATTTGGTTTGGGTAGAAACCAAAAGCGGCAGAGAATTCAGGGTGTGGATGTAATTACTTTTAGACGCGCGTTTTATATCGCCTTACTGATTAACACTTGTTGCTTGCTGATTGGTGCATTTTGTGTTTCTTTACTGAGTATATAATCGCGTATCTTTACAACCGTTGGATCAAACCTTATCAACGACCTGCATGCTTTCTTTGTTAATCCTTGTGTATACCTCTTCAACCAATCAGGTGAATTTTAATCACCGCTTTCTGTGAGCCCTTGGATTTAAGTCAACCCAGCTTGACTCAATCCTGACCCTTGTTTTTGAACCTGCTTCTCGATCCTTCTCTTCGTCCTTTAAAAGGAACCCTCCTCTCAATCGTCTAAGACTTTTGGCCAGTTCATTCCTGAGAGAAAAAAAAGAGAGAAGTGAGAGAAGAGAAAACAGAAAGAGAGAGAGAGTTAGAAACCCTAACCCCTGTTCGTCAATCCTCTTTCAAACCAAACACTTCTCTAAAACTCCAACATATCCAAAACACTAACCTGGGTGTTCTTGATTTTTTGAGAGATATTTGTGTTATTGTAACCTCTTGTTCGTTAGATCTTGTTCCCAAATTAAACTGTTTACTTAGATCTATTTTCTTCTTCATAAAAATTTCAGATCTATGTTCTGCATGTTACATCACACTTAGATCTACAAGTTTTATTTCTCATCTTGAGAAATATATTGTTGATTTTTTCTGAAAATTGCTTTTAACTTTGAAATCAACAATAAATGTTTTCTGTTTCTAGTTCTCTTAAAACTAAACCTTTGACCTAGTTTGGAATCACACTTGGAGGTTTTCAATCTCGAAAATCTTTTCAAAATTCTGAGATTGATTAAGATCTTGACTGTCTTCTAAGCAAGATATCCGTGGATTCTGTGATTGATTTAAAAGTCAAAAAGGTTCAAAGTTTTGTGAGAAGAGAGAAAAAGAAAAATCACTGCATATAGCCTTATATGTAATTTGCTAGCACTGTTTGTACTCAATAAGTGTGAGTGTGTGCATGCATGTGTTAGAGAGAACCTCCAAAAACACTTTCACCCTACAATACGAAAAATGTTGGTAATAAGATCTTGTGAACAAGAGTCGACGTAAAGTGCTGGAACAAATCAAAAGTTAACAAACTAGGAGAACAACATCTACAATCAGAACTGCAGAGAAGTTATAAGGACACCAGAGGGTACATTCCTAAACTTATATAGGTCTGAGTTGTATGCATGTTAGTTATATTATTTGTAACTGGTAAATTTGTTTTAGTGGATTTTTTTTATTTTACTCCGTAGAGGGAGTCGTGGATGTTTTCTCAGTTGGTGAGGTTTTACCACGTAAAAAATCGTCAACTTAATCTTTCTACATCTCCTCATCTCATTATTGGTTGTGGTGAGTTTAAAGTTTGTTTAAACTGTTTTTTAAACCTATTAGTCAAATTTTGAATAGATCTCGTACATACTGTTTTATTAAACACATCTTGTGTTCAAATAGTTTTGATTTTTAAGAAAAGAGTTTCTTCAAAAAACAGCTCGGAGTTACTTAAATAGTTTATTTTTAATAAACGACTTTAGTAACATATTTTCAATTGGTATCAGAGCTTGGTAAATTTATTTTAAAGAGATCCCGTGTTTCTGAAATTGTTTTCTGAAAATCAAATATGGACGAGAAAAACGAAAGATTTGGTAACTTAACCAGACCTCCTATCTTTGATGGAACCAATTTTGCTTACTGGAAAGTAAGAATGATTGCTTTCATTCAAGGAACTCTGGGAGATGATGTCTGGGACATTGTTGAAAATGGTTACACTTTTCCTACAAAACCAGTCACTGAAGGAAGTAATGAGAGGGTTAAGAAAGCATTAAGTGAGTTCACTCAAGAAGAGAAACAAGTTTCTCGAAATAATAACAAAGGAAAGAATGCCATATTTATGTCCATAAATGAACGTGAGTTCAAAAGAATCTCATCTTGTACCACTTCTAAGGAAGCTTGGGACACTTTGGTTACTGCTCATGAAGGTGATAGTAGAGTTAAGGCTGCTAAAACTCAAATGCTCATTCAACAATATAATTCCCTAATTATGTCTGAGACTGAGTCATTTGATGACTTCTATATGAACCTAACAGATATTGTGACCAAATTTCATGCTAATGGGATAACTTATGATAGACAAGAAATTGTATCTAAAATTCTGAGATCGTTACCATAGAAATTTGATAACAAAAGATATGTTATTGAGGAAATGTGTGATATTAATCTCACTCCTGAACTACTCAATAGTAAATTAAGAACTGTGGAAATGGAACTAGAATTTAAGAAATAATTGACCCAGTCCCATAGGAAACAGGCTAGTTAAAATCTAAGCTTCTCTTCTAAATTGATTAAGCCCGAGTTGAATACTTTCAATGATGACTCTAATGATGAATGAGATATAGAGAGTTTGGACAATCAGATTGCCTTAATGTCAAAACATCTTAAGAAAATCATTAGGTTTAGAAACAAAATGGCAAATAAACAAGGCAAGTCAAATTATCCAACTCCCTCTAATCACAGACCTCATGAGAAACGCCATGACAAAAATCACAAGGACTCTGACATTAGACCTATCAGAGACCTTAAGAAGACTGAATGCTATAGATGTGGTAAACTAGGGCACATTGCACAAGACTGTAGAGTTAACTTGGACGCTCAAAACAAACACACTAGAGCCAACATTTGCAAAACATGGGATGATTCAAGTGACTCTGAAAATGAGGAACCTGAGTCATCTGATGTTTTTTATCCTTGCATGTCTTTCTTTGCCAAGATTATATATAATGATGATATGTCTGTGCTTGTTAGTGAGGATGAATCAAATAATTCTATGTCTGATGGTTCGAATATTGCTGTTACTGGTTTAGATGCTTTGATTACTGAGAATATTTCTATCTCTTCTTCTGGGTGTGTGAGTCAAAGGGAAAGCGATAATGACGATGTCAATGGGTGTGTGAGTTCAAAGAATGAAGCCTTAGGGGTCACTTCACACACTACACTTAGTGACTAGGACAATGAAGACCTCCCAGACATTCACACACTTTATGCTAAAACTCTCAAGAAAAGCGCTAGACTAGAAAAAATTGTGAAAGATCTCACCAAAAAGTTGGAAGATCTAATCCTGATGGTCAAACTGAATGCTGAAGAGTATACTACCCAATGTTTAACTCATGAAAGTGAAATTAAAATGTTTGATGAAAAACTCAGAAATTTGATTGAAACAAATGAAACTCTGGAGAAAAAAATACAAAGGGACATTGTTAGAATTGGAACAAACCAAAGAAAAGACAGCAAATGTTTTCAAAAAATTTACAAAATTTGAAAATAATTCTAGCTGTTTTGATGAATTTGTTGCTGAATCTAAAACGAATTCTGATGATTGAACTGGAATAGGGTTTTGTCCCAATTTGAAGACACAAACAAAATCTTTTGAACCTATCAAGTTTGTGTCAGGAGGTAAAAGACCTATTGAAACATGCCCAGATTTTCATTCCCTAAAAATTGAGTTTGATTCAAAACATCAAAATCTTAACATTGGTGAATCAAGTTGGTCTAAACATGAAAGTTCACCTAGGGCTAAATACGCCTGCCCCTTTATTAGAAAGAGTGAATCTACATTCAAACATGTACTACCTAGGAATAGAGTTCAACCTCAAAATTCCTCAAAACCTTTGTTTAGAGACTTTCCTAAGGAGACCCCAATTTTGAGAAATCTTTACTGCTCCTACTGCGACATATACGGTCACTCTTTTGATGGTTGCTATGCTAGGAGACTTGTCAAACTTGTCTGTAATCCTCATATCTATCAGAATTTTAACTATTCTAGGAGGAAATGTAACAATTATGTACTTCCTAGACAACCAGACAAAAACTCTAATTATAGGAAGAGAAAGACCAAACCTAAAAGAACATTTCCTAGAAGGATGCCTAAAAATCTTCCTAAACCAAATGCTCAAGTCTTTCACAAAATTCAAAATCATGCGCAAAACATTTTTCAACAAAAATCCAATGCTCGCAAATTTTATCAATTGAGAGCTAATAGGCGCAAAATGAAAACTAGAGCAATTTGGGTTAGAAAAGATGATCTATTACCTCAAATGAAGTGTAACATAGTTGTTACTGCTTTAAAAGATGAACACACGTCATCTGGTTGGTATTTAGACTCTGGATGTTCTAAGCACATGACTGTTGATGATACTAAATTTTTAAACAAAACTAGCCTTGCTGGTGGTAAAGTCATTTTTGGTGATAGAGTATCAGCCCAGATCATGGCAAAGGAAATCTCCAAAAAGATGGACTTCCTATTCTTGAAGATGTTCTTCTAGTCAAAGGTCTAAAGGCTAATCTACTTAGTATCTCGTAATTTTATGACTCAGATCATACTGTTACCTTTTCAAAGAACAATTGCAAAATTTTAAATAAAAAAGGTGAATGCATAATTACAGGACTCCTAAAAATTGTTATACTGTCCTGAACAAGTATGAAATCTGTAATGTTGCCAGAATGGATGATAACGAGATATGGCATAACAGAATGGGTCATATAAATTACGATAATCTTAGTAGACTGACCTCTCAGGAAATAGTTAGATGAGTTCCTAAAATCAAACCCATACCCAACATTGTCTGTGGTTCTTGTCAGAAAGGTAAAATTGTTAAGGCACCTCATAGGAAAGTTAATGATATTCTTACCTTTAGTCCCTTGGAGCTCATCCATATGGCTCTAATGGGTCCCTCCCAAATTTTTAGTCCTTGTGGACACAGTTATATTCTATTTATGGTTGATGACTTCACCAGATTTACTTGGGTAGCCTTTTTAAAACAAAAGTCGACACTTTTCAAACTTTCCTAAAAATTCTTCTTCAGATTGAAAATGAAAAGGACACTCAAGTAAATAGAATTCGTAGTGATAGAGGTGGTGAATTCAAAGGCACTGGTATTATTGAATACTGTGACTATAATGGTTACAAACACGAATTCAATGCTCCTAAGACTCCTCAACAAAATGGAATTGCCGAGAGAAAGAATCGTACCCTTCAAGAGATGGAACGAGTTATATTACATGCCAACAATTTACCTAAATACTTTTGGGTAGAATCTATTCATACTGCATGTCATATCATAAATAGGGTCTATCTTAGAAAGAATTCCAAACAAACCCCTTACGAACTTTGGTACAATAAAAAGCCTAATATTAAGTACCTTAGAACCTTTGGCAGTACTTGTTATGTATGCAAAGATAGGAAATACTTATCCAAATTTGAGAGTAGGGGAGATAAAGCTATATTTCTAGGATACTCGCCTAACAGTAGAGCCTATCGAGTGTATAATCTTCGCACTAAAACCTTGATGGAATCCATAAATGTAATTGTAAGTCACACTACTGTAGAGAACAAGACTGGTGAATCAACTATTGAGGAAGAGTCTACAAACATTTTAGAAAATGACTCTTCTGAAATAGATAATTCATTACCAATTGAGATTCCTGAAGTACCTAACTGGGATTCTAAAGATCATCCCATAAATAACTTAGTTGGTAACCCTAGTGAGCCAGTGCGTATAAGATCCCAACTAAGAAATTATGCACATTATGCATGTTTTGTTTCCCTTGTGGAACCAAAGAATGTAAATGAGGCATTGAATGACTCTCACTGGATTTCTGCTATGCAGGAAGAACTTCTTCAATTTGTCATTCATGATGTTTGGTATCTTGTTCCTCGTCCTAATCACAAAAAGGTTATTGCCACACGTTGGATTTTTAAAAATAAGACTGATGGAAATGGGATAATAATTAGAAATAAAGCTAGATTAGTTTCTCAAGGATACTCTCAAATTGAAGGAATAGATTTTAACGAGACTTTTGCACCTGTTACTCTTTTAGAATCTGTTCGTCTGCTCTTTGCTATAGCTTGCCACTTGCATTTTACACTTTACCAAATGGATGTCGAATCTGCATTACTTAATGGAATATTGACTGAAAAGACCTATGTAGAACAACCTAAAGGGTTGATTGACCCTCAATATCCAAATCATGTATTTCGTCTTAAAAAGGCTTTGTATGGCCTTAAACAAGCACCTAGAGCTTGGTATGAGCGTCTTTCCAGTTTCCTCTTAGATAAATGTTTCAAAAGAGGTGGAAATGATCAAACCCTTTTTGTCAAACATTTTGACAAACACATAATTATTGCTCAAGTTTATGTTGACGATATTATCTTTGGATCAACTTCTCCCTCAGAAGTAAAATCCTTTTCTGAAACTATGCATAAGGAATTTCAAATGTATCTTATGGGGGAGTTGCAATTATTCTTAGGCCTTCAAGTCAAACAAAATTCAGAAGGATTATTTTTCTCGCAATCTAAATACGCTTTAGAGATAGTAAAGAAATTTGGCCTAGAGAGTGCTAAAGATGCTAGAACGCCCATGAGTACTACGCTAAAACTTTCTAAAGATGAAAATGGAAAATCCGTAGATCCTACTCTATATCGTAGTATGATAGGAACCTTACTATATCTTACTGCCTCGCGTCCTGATATTATGTATGCTGTGTGTGTATGTGCTCGTTATCAAAATAATCCTAAAGAGAGGCATTTGAATTCTATTAAACGTATCATTAAATATGTGAAAGGCACTCTGAATCTAGGACTTTGGTACACTAATGACACACCAAGCACTATAATTGGGTACACTGATGCTGAATGGGCTAGGTGTACTGATGATAGTAAAAGCACATCAGGAGCATGTTATTATATAGGTAATAACTTGGTAGGATGGAGTAGTAAGAAACAAAACTGCACATCACTCTCGACAGCTGAATTTGAATACATAGCCGTTGGCAGCTGTTGTGCTCAATTACTGTGGCTTAAACAAATGCTAAGTGATTATGGTATTTAAGAAAATCAATTGCATCTCTATTGTGATAATCAAAGTGCGATTAATATTTCTAAAAACCCTCTTCAACACTCGCGAACAAAGCACATAAAAATAAGACATCACTTTATACGCGAATTGGTTGAAACTAAGGAATTAGAAATCAATTATCTTCCTATGGATTTGCAACTCGCAGATATGTTTACCAAACTTCTAGATTATAATAGATTCATTTCTTTGTGGAAATCTATTGGTATGGTTTGTGCTGATTAATACCTTTGTTGTTTATCCAAGTTTTTCCCTTTGTCCATTTGAGACAAAATGGGGGAGACATTTGAGTCGTTATGAATATTTGTATATATGCTAAACCGCTTGATCTTAGTGATTCATTGCAGGTTTTTGTACAGTTTTTCTCAACTGATGTAATAGGGTATTCAATTGTAAATAGTTGAGTTATGTACTTTTTCTTTCTAGGATTTGGGTAGATAGAATCTTTATAGTAATAGGTTTTTCTTATCGTTTTGTCGCCCTACGAGTCCTAGTTGACTCAAAGGAGATTTTGTCTCATATTTCCAAAGGGGGAGATTGAAGCCCTTATACTCTTGACTTACTTGAGTCTATATTGTATAAGAGTTCATCTACTTTGGAAATTAAGACAAAATTATGTCTATCCTAGAAACCAAAGAACCTCAAAGATTGGTTTGCTATTTCATTCATTTATCTTGTAGTGATCAAGACCAAATTACCAACACTCACACACAGTAGAATGCATCATATACATGTCATATTGCATATTTATGTGTGCACATATGTTGAGTATGTTTAAATCCCTATATTGGGTTTTTAAATAATTTTTTGGGATTTTATAAACATTTTTTAATAAAGGTTTTATTAATTAAAACTTGGTTTTAAAAATTTGTGGGTTCAATCTCTAATTATGGTTTAAAGGGTTTATTGGCTTAAAGTTGGTTTGGGTAGAAACCAAAAGCGGCAGAGAATTCAGGGTATGGTTGTAATTACTTTTAGACGCGCGTTTTATATCGCCTTACTGATCAACACCTGTTGCTTGCTGATTGGTGCATTTCGTGTTTCTTTACTGAGTATATAATCGCGTATCTTTACAACCTTTTGATTAAACCTTATCAACGACGTGCATGCTTTCTTTGGTAATCCCTGTATACCTCTTCAACCAATCAGGTGAATTTTAATCACCGCTTTCTGTAAGCCCTTGGATTTAAGTCAATCCAGCTTGACTCAATCCTAACCCTTATTTTTGAACCTACTTCTCGATTCTTCTCTTCGTCCTATAAAAGGGACCCTCCTCTCAATCCTCTAAGACTTTTGGCCAGTTCATTCCTGAGAGAAAAAAAAAAGAGAGAAGAGAGAGAAGAGAAAACAGAAAGAGAGAGAGAGTTAGAAACCCTAACCTTAACCCCTGTTCGTCAATCCTCCTTCAAACCAACCACTTCTCTAAAACTCCAACATATCCAAAACACTACCCTGAGTGTTCTTGAGTTTTTGAGAGATATTTATGTTGCTGTAACCTCTTGTTTGTTAGATCTTGTTCCCAACTTAAACTGTTTACTTAGATCTATTTTCTTCTTCATAGAAATTTCAGATCTATGTTCTGCATGTTACATCACACTTAGATCTACATGTTTTATTTCTCATCTTGAGAAATATATTGTTGATTCTTTTATGAAAATTACTTTTAACTTTGAAATCAACAATAAATGTTTTCTGTTTGTAGTTCTCTTAAAACTAAACCTTTGACCTAGTTTGGAATCACACTTGGAGGTTTTCAATCTCAAAAATCTTTTCAAAATTTTGAGATTGATTAAGATCTTGACTGTCTTCTAATCAAGATATCCGTGGATTCTGGGATTGATTTAAAGGTAAAAAAGGTTCAAAGTTTTGTGAGAAGAGAGAGAAAGAAAAATCACTGCATATAGCCTTATATGTAATTTTCTAGGACTGTTTGTACTTAATAAGTGTGAGTGTGTGCATGCATGTGTTAGAGAGCACCTCCACAAACACTTTCACCCTACAACACGAAAAGTGTTGGTAATAAGATATTGTGAACAAAAGTCGACGTAAAGTGCTGGAACAAATCAGAAGTTAACAAACTGGGAGAACAACATCTACAATCAGAACTGCAGAGAAGTTATAAGGAAACCAGAGGGTACATTCCTAAACTTATATAGGTCTGAGTTGTATGCATGTTAGTTATATATTTTATAACTAGCAAATTTGTTTTAGTGGATTTTTTTTTTATTTTACTCCGTAGAGGGAGTCGTGGATGTTTCCTCAGTTGGTGAGGTTTTTCCACGTAAAAAATCGTGAACTTAATCTTTCTACATCTCCTCATCTCATTCTTGGTTGTGCTGAGTTTAAAGTTTGTTTAAACTGTTTCATAAACCTGTTAGTCAAATCTTGAATATATCTCGTACATACTGTTTTATTAAACACATCTTGTGTTCAAATAGTTTTGATTTTTAAGAAAAGAGTTTCTTCAAAAAACATCTCGGAGTTACTTAAATAGTTTATTTTTAATAAACGGCTTTAGTAACATATTTTCAAACTTATTTAATTAGAGTTAATTTTAAGCCAAACAAAATCAACTCCTAAACATGAAACTACGTGTGTGTGTGTGTGTCAAACCAATAAACACCAATATGCTAACTCATAGATTTCGGGGAAAACCCCGAAGGGAAAAACATTTTATTTCACTATGAATTTAATCGCAATTTACAATCATAATGAAATCTATAATAAGTTTACCTTAGAAAACCTACATAGACATGCAGCCTATAGTCAACATTGGATTCCATCCAGCAAATCGACACGAACCGCGGTCCAATCTTTAGGAAAGGAACACCCTCAAGTATTCCTCAATGACATGTAGTCAATCATCCCAGTACCATAAAAGTCACTTGAACCAGCACCATCAAATTCCAATAAAATATGTCTTGGGTTCCACAAAATAACTCACATAAAAGTAATTGGGATTGTGAATTGAAAACAAACGTTGAACCCTTAAATTGTAGGAGAAGAAAACAAAATTGCGCAAGAAATTATTGAAACAAAAGTTTTTCACTATGCGAAAGTCTTATCTACACAAAAATAAAACACTGACAGCCATTATATAGCAATCATTGAGGCGGTGGCCTTTCAGGTCAAAAAACAGCGTCGCTCGAACAATAGGCTGATCTTGCTCAAATGAGACATGTGTCATTCGAACGACATAGTGATCTCGCTTTAACGATCACCATCTCGCTTAAACGATCAGAGCATCAATCCTGAGGTTTTCCATCAGACTTAGAAAATATTTCAACCTCAAAAACAAAACTCCTTTCAATCCGTTTATACGAAACAGTTTTATATAAACATAATTTCTGAAAAAATATTTTCAAAAATTTTCAAAACCATTTTTTATATTTAGAAAAATATTTTATCCTTTATAAATAATATCCCAACACTTTTAATATGAAATGAAAATGGACTTAGACATATTCTTACCAAAATTATCTCCTTAGACTTGAATGTTGAAGAGCACTTGATGTTCGGATCCGTCTTTTGTAGCTTTAATCTTGACCTTTTCTTTGACGGCTTGTAGTGGTATACGACATACAATATTGTGATGGACATTTATAAAATTATGTCCTTACAAATCTCCCCCTATGTCTATGCAGGTACAAAATAAAAATATCTTAATTATAAAAAAAATGACATATTTCAAACTTTGCTTCAACAATCAAATCTTCAAGCTTTTCTCATCAGGGTGTGCAACATAATGATCTTCAATTTTGTACCTACACAAATGAGACAAACCAAAGACCTGGTGATGCATCGAGTATGAAATGATTTAAAAAAATATTAATCAATATAATCAAATCTCCCCCATAAAGCAAAAACTCCCCTATAATTCATTCTCCCCCTTTTTATTTTTCCGAAATAGACAAGGAAACAAATAAATAAAATAAACATGGGGTTGTAACGACAAAAATTCATAGCAACTATGTATCAAACTACGCTCATTCTAAGAGTGACTCAAAAGATTTTCACAAACTATTTTTGATTTTTCAATTTTTTGCAAAAATAATTTTACATAAAAAACACACACCATGAATTTACACTAAGACAACCACATCATGGAAATGGAATGAATGGGTGTGAATATATTCAATAGGCTAATCAATGCAATCAAACATAACATATGTGCATGATGTATACGTGTAATCCTATCGAATGAATCTCAAAAATTGTCCTTAGGTGTTGAAAGTGTTGAATTTAAATGACCTCGACTCAATCCATCAACACATCAAAGTCAAAACTGATTCCCACACCAATAATGTCTAAAACTATGAATGCTTTTTTATGACGTTATCAGGTTGTGCAAACCCGTTTTTCATTTCTTTCCATCCAAAATCCCTACAAAATAATTATGTATTTTTTTAGTAGGCCCCTTTTTTTTGGCATATTTATCTTTTTATTGCCTTTTAAATTTTTTCGAGATCTTTTCAAATGATGGATTTCACGACGAGTTAATTTTGTACTCTCGCAGCATTTTCCCGTGATTCACTCATCATATTTTGTTACAATTAAATTCCTAACGGTAAACGTTTTTTTACATGCACTACTTTCATTGTCAAGTTTTATCGCGTATGTTTCATTTTAAAGACATAATTGAGATGACAACACTCCGACCAATATGTGATAAACCAGTACAATAATAAAATAAATCCATGCAAGTGTGCATTAAAGGAACTTATGAGTCAAACATACAGGAAGTAACAACTAATCACATCTCAATGACTCCAAACATTGTAAAGCACATGAATCAAATGATGACACATATAAAAACACTATCAAATTGTGACATGGATATGGAATGAAATTGTGACTCGGTCATCCTAAATGTCCATTCATATACGGTACAAAACAAAATACAAAACTCTTTTTTTCTTTTTAATTTTTTTTATCAAAATAAAATACTTTTGTATTTTTCTATTTTTTTATAAAAAACAAAGATCTAATACAAAAAGTACACAAATCATAACAGTAGCAAACATATAACATGAAGCACAACTAGCATATGGCAAACATGCGGAGATAATCGTCTATATGATCTTGGCTTTAACACTTGAAACATGAGAACACTACAAGCCACTACCATTGCTACCAACACTACTCAAGCCTCTCAAATCATTTTTTATCTCCAAAATTCTTGACTCAAGCAAAGAATTAGACTCTTCAAATTATAGGGACTCCTTCTCTAAATTTTCAATTATTTTCTAGAAGGTTATTACGTTCGTTCTTAAAATACGCACACTTATCCCTAAGAGTCTCCTCTCGTGGCACAAACTCATCGAGTAAAATATTTGTATCCACTTTGGCACAAACACAAATCCATGTATTTTTAAAGTCCTCTAATTCTTTTTCTAAAATTAGGATTCTATCATCACTCTCCTTTTTGGACAATTTTAAAGCATTAAAGTTATGGTCCAAAGAAACAAATTTCTCACGATAAATATCTCTTTGATTTTGAACCGTTTGCAAAATATCCATAGAGGATTTAAAAGGATAATTTTCTTTTTCCAAGAAATCAATTATTTTAGCAAACATCAAATTCAAACTATTTAAATCATCAAAACTCTGACTCGTGTCATCAAGTGGAGGCATCCGATTACATAAGTGTTCCATTGGAAAAATAGCGATTTTCACAAATAGATTTTTCTAAAACCTCAATATCATAGAATTTTGCAAAAAACAGATCAAACGCAATAACTTAGCGCAATAGGCTCTGATACCAATTTGTAAAAAAGTGATGCGCCGAGTGCGATACTGATTTGAATAAACGCGTAAATTCGAACAATAAACTTATTTAATTAGAGTCAATTTTAAACCAAATAAAATCATCTCCTAAACATGCAACTACGTGTTAGTGTGTGTGAGTGTGTGTGTGTGCGTTAAACCAATAAACGCAAATATGCTAACTTAAAGATTTATGGAAAAATCCCCGAAGGGAAAAACCTTTAATTTCACTATGAATTAAATCGCAATTTACAATCACAATGAAATCTACAATAAGTTTACCTCAACAAACCTATATAGACACGCAACCTAGTGTCAACAATGAATTTCACGCAGCAAATCACATGAACCGCAGTCCAATCTTCAACCAAAAAACACCCTCAAGTAATTGTCAATGACACAAAGTCAATCAGCCCAGTACCATAAAAGGCACCTAAATCAACGGCATAAAATTCTAGCAAAATATGTCTTGGGTTAAAAAATATAACTCACATAAAAGTAATTGGGATTGTGAATTGAAAACAAACTTTGAACCCTTAAATTGTTGGAGAAAAAAACAAAACTGCACAAGCAGTTATTGAAACAAAAGTTTTTCCCTCTGCGAAAGTCTTCTCTACACAAAAACAAAACATTGACAACCATTATATAGCACTCATTGAGGCGGTGGCGTGTCAGGTCAAAAAGAATCCTCTCTCGCATGAAACAGTTGTTACTCGAACTATAGCTTGATCTCGATCGAACAAGACACGTGCCGTTCGATTATGAATAGAAAATGTCCACTTTCACAAGATGTAAGAATCTATATGAGTGGATTTCGAAGATCTAGGCTCTAAGGGTGTTAACAATCCGTTTGTCCTTAAGAAAAACAACTTTCATAAACCATAATGATATGGATATAGGAATAATGAGCATCCATGATAAATTGGAATTTAAAATATTATCTGAGATTCCATTAAAAAGGGCACGAGTATGATTATTCTTCCCCAGCAAACATTATACATGTGTGTGTGTGTGTGTGTATATGTATGTGTCGTATATATATATGCAAACATGCTAGGTCCAAAGGCTGGGGGGAAGTAATGTCCCACATATTGCTGAGTTTTGATTCAAAACCTTTGGGCATGACCAGGTACCAATAATGCATCCCACATCAAGCACATCAACAAGTTATAAAATATGACAAAACATATAAATGCTTAAACATAATTATTAAACAAATCCATGAAATGTAAAAATAATATTCAAGAAAGTTGTTATACTGGTTATAGAATGCAAAGAGAATGTAGTGAAGAACAAAAATAACAGCCACAACATAACTTGACGATGTTACGTCCTCTTCCTTATCTTAGGTATCTCCTTCAATGGCAGTCTCACCCTCTCCATCTCCTTCCTAAGAGCCATAGTTAACTCCTATTGATGTTTTTCATCCTTTTCCTTAGCATTATTGAATCGCAAATTGAGGATAAAATCCTTAGCATCTAGAAAATGCATGGCAACTTTTAGGCCCATCTCCTAGTAGCTGCGGATGTAGGACTTGTTTTGGTCAATCTAATACTCTTTAAGTTTTAATTTTGACCACGAACTTTTACTGAGCCTTCTCAAGGGCCTCACCAAACTCATCATTGGCCTTTTTATGGGAAACAAGGTGTTCTTCCTCAATCGTCCTCATTTCCTCAACATGGCCATGCGTTAGGGAGGATAACTGGGCTTCAGGATCAATAATCTCATTTTCATCCTCTCTAGTATTCTTCCCAAAATTGGATCATTTCTCCTTGTAAAGTTTGAGGGACTTCACAGCCTTACTTAGTTATTACTCAGCTCCAAACTTAGCCTTTTGAGAAGCTTCAAATTTGATCGCTTCAAAGGTCGCGGTAGCCAACTTATTCCCATCTTCAAAATAAGTCTTTTAGGACACCTCAACCTCAACCTTATTGTCTCCATCTGCGGCCAGAAGTTGTTGGAGTCTTTTTATACGTATTTCTCTCGATGAAAAAGGTCCCATCGACCTGAAGAGAAGAAATGTTCATAGAAGAAATGAAACATGACAACAAAAGGACGCGGAAATTAAATATTTAAGTTGAACATAGAGTGGTGTTTATGATTATCCAAGACCTCATAATCAAGATCTGCTAAATGTGCAATGTCTAGAATGCGGATGATCTCCTTCATCTTGCGAACCATAACGCTCTTTGTGTCCAATAGAGAGCCTGCATTTAGAGGCCGAAGTTGTTTCCCACATCGCGAACCCCATGCACTACCACTCTACTTATAGTTGAATGTATCTTTCTAAATTAGGAGGAATCGGGTGATGGTTTCATTTGTGCATCACAATATGCATACGTGTTATGAGATAGCTTGTAGATTAGTAGCATGGTATGGTTGAAATTTCGGTATTATATGAGCCTTATGGGGTGAATTTGTGATACTATGGGGTATTAACTAAATAGGTGGACTCGATGGAGTGAAACATTATGCAGTTTTCTTTAACTGAGGTAAAATCACCTGACCATATATATGTTTTACGCTATTAGTGTGAGGCATACTAGTATAAATGTTTGGCGTATATGAGGATATGGAAATGTAGAGTTAAAATGTTAAGCTAGGAAATTTTTAGTGTAATTATAGGTATATTTATTTTTGTCTTATTGAGTGATATTTCTTGTTGTGGACCCACCCATTGTCTAGCATTTCAGGTACTCATGGCACACCTCCATTTTGGGAGTAGAATCAGAGTTTTTGAATTTATTTTTTTCTTACTGTAAAGTTATAGGACTTCTCTTTCTTTATCTCATTTCACTTTATATTATGGTCATATAGAGGAATTAATGGTTTATGAGACCGTGTACTGTTGGGATTCCATTATTGTAGCGGATGTGATATTGTTAGTTTTTACTACTATAGATGATCATGCTCTCTCTCTCTCTATATATATATATATATATATATATATACACACACACACACACACACACACTAGGGTGTACCCGTGCTGATGGCACGACAATAAATTTGTTTTCATGATATTTTGTACTCGTGCCGATGACACCGTGATAAATTTATTTCCATGATAAATTTGTTCCCATGCCACCAATAGTGAAAATATAAATAATATTTGTCATCCCATTATACACTTGTGCCGTGGTTACGACTTTAATACAGTGCATTTGTGTCTAAGGAACATTTAGTTTAGATTTGCAATTAATATTTTTTTATTAGAACATTTCAAAGTTTACTGAACCAAAATTTATAAGCTTTACTGACATTGTGATTTTCCCTTGCACTATAATAACATAGGCAGATTATAAAATAACATATTAACTGCCATAGGGCCCCATGCGTGTAAATTCTATCTTAAAACAATTCACTTCCTTGGACAGTTATATGTAAGACTTCTCGTATTTTCTCATTTGGCCTCCTACACACCTATGTACTTCATATAGCATATATACAATTGTGTATAACTATAAAATTAATTTGTTTTATAAATACTATTTGTATTGTCATCCTCGGACAAAATTGTTATACCTGTTCACGTACCTATAGTTATTTCTTTTTAAAAACTCGGACACTGCCTTGGGCAGTTGATAGACATTAGGCTATCATGATTTTCTTTTGCCTCGAACCACGTAAAGGGCTGTTGTCCCTTCCTCTATCACAATAAAGCCACAAAATTATTATTATCTGTTAGCGTAAAGCCTCATTGGGTCCCGCCTCTTTTATATATTAAAAATCTTTTAAAATATTGTACATGTTTTAAACCAAATTATTTTTTTTTATTTTTTAAATGACTTGCAATTTTTTTAATATGGGTTTTAAAATTTAAAAAATAATCTTGTAAAATATAAATTATACATTATTTTATTTAGTTATTTTTTTAATATACACTTTTAAGTTGTTTTCAACGATGTAGTTTAAAACTGTTTTAATTTTAAAAAAATCCTACCGTTTTAATTATCTTATTTAAAAAAAAGTGTAGTATGTAAAAAAATGTTTAAAAAAGTATAGTTCTTCACCATATAACATTGTGTTCATGAGGACAAAACAATTATTATTATATTTTATTTTTCAGTATAATTTAAGAAGTTATTTAGTTAAATGTAGTTATCATATTCAAGGTATTAAAAGATAAATGAACCAAGTAAAAAGGAAATCTTCTTGAACATGTCAAATCCCATATCATCTTTTCCATTTAGTTAAAACTCATAATTCAATGAATGTTTAAAATACTTTATATATTTGGTAAATGATAACATGTGCCCTAACGGAACATATTTTGATCCTCAAAATAGTAAGTATTACAGATCTACATGACTATTTGTTCCCTATTAAATAAATGTCGGAGCTCTGTCCCTACTATTTTTGGGATCTTAATGTGTGCCCTTAGAACACATATTATCAAGTTCCTATATATTTATATGTACTATTTTAACAGCTAACATATAATCGCAATATTCATTGTCAATCATTTCTAACAGCCATCATAGGCTACATATATAGACTATAACCTATGTAAACATAGACTAATAGTCGAGCAAAGTTGAAGATAAAAAAATCTTAGAAGTATAGTATGCATAAGAGAGAAAAAGTATGTATATGCAGGGTGTTGGCACTGTCCAATAAATGCAGAGGCATTGAGTAGGGCAAATCAAGTATATTTAATACTTAGCTGCATGTGACATAATGTAGTAGTAATGTACAGAGTAAGAGGAACAACCTGAAATAAATGTTTACAATAAAGTTACAGCCTTTTGTCCTTTGATTTTAAAAGATAGCCTTAGTAATGTGGTTGATGTTATTTTAGTGGATGAAGCGGGTCGACGTGGATTCTCTCCGTTTGGTTTTGAAATCAGCAATATCAGAGCCTTGTTGAATCAAGAAAGATGGATATGTATACCTCTGCATAAGTTTTCACACCACCCCCCTCTCCTCAAACTCTGGACCCTTCTTAAGCAAATGCTTATCAACCACATCTTTTAAATGCATGGGTTTTCTTTTTCCTCTCTTTTTTTCATCTGGGTCATCTTTTTTATCCTTATCTTCATCAGATTCAGAGTCAAAAAGGTTGTCTTATTCGGAATTAAGAAGTGGGCCATGGCTTTTAGCTTGATCAAGGCTTGGAGGAACATTATGTCTTTGTCGAAGATGGTTGTTCGTCTTCGTATGATTCTTCGGTCTTTGATGAGTCATTAACCACACCTTTTTTCTTGAGGTCTTGGAGTTGGTGTAACAGTAGTGAGAGAAGATGGTGTGGAGATGTTTTGGAGAGAGAAGTTGATAAGTGAGTGGCTCGAGATGCCTAAGAGGTATGGGTGAAAAATAGGATGGGTGGGAGGCTCCATGTTTATAATAATACGTGGAACTAAGGGTTTGTGTTTGGGTTATGATGGGGAATCTTATATAGATACACATCCTATTTATATAGATTTTGTATACAAATTTATATGATGTGGCATGAATACTGAAAACCCCCTCCTCCTTTATATATATATATATATATAAAATGGTCTACATTTTGCCACGTGTACAAACCAAGGATTCTCATCTAACCACACTGTGAGAATATTGGTGATTAGAGATTGCACGCGTTATTAGGGATTAGACCCAAACCCTAATATCCCCCTCCCTCATTGTCTCTCTCTCCCTCTGCGTGTACCCTTACTCTCTCCCTCTCATACCAGCCGCCGCTCCCTCCTCCACTCCTCTTTGCGCCCATGAGGTAATCTCCCCCCGCTCATAAGGTAATCTTATTCTCTTTTACACAAACACACACACACAAAATCACACCTTATCTTCCTATATATCACACACTCAAAATCGCACCTTATGTGTTTGTTTCTTGGCTGCGATTTTTCATTTGTGATACACATGTAACACCCCGTCTAATTAAATACCGGGTAGCTACTCCTTTATTAAATTAATATGGAATATCAAGTTGGTTCAGTCTTAGCATCATTATCGAAAACAATTAGTTTATTACTAGCCACCTAATATTTAAAAAGAGAGATGCCAAATTTTATTAATTAAGTTAACATAAACCAAGTAATTAAGTCAACAACCATTAATCGCATAGACAATCTCAAATGAATAATCAACGAAATGGAATAAATTGAGTCTGGAGTAAACACTACAATAATAATACCAGAGTAAAATAAAGTCCCGATACAAAAGTCTGTATAAGTAAACCAACATCTGAAATAAAACTAAAAGTCTGAAGATGCTATCTCTAAATGGAAATGGGCAACATGCCCTAACGGATGAGTAACCCTGAGTATAATCAAGTACAAAATTTAAAGGCGTCTAATACCGAGAACTTGTAACTTCCACAGCAACTACAGCTCGTCAATATAATTGAACTCCTATGCTTGGCCTCCCTGTGGCTTGGCACCTGAAAGGTTTTATAAGAAAAATAGATTTGAAAGCAAACGGGTCAGGGCCCGAGGTGAAAACAATTTAAAAATATAAAAGTGTTTAAATTACAATATTAAACTACACATATAATAAACATGTTAGTTGCGCACTCTCATATGAGTTTCTCGCCCCTCAACTAATGTGCACGCCTAACGTATACCCTTAACCCATCCTAGTTACGCCGCTAACTAACTAGTCTGTACCACTCCTGCGCTCGCATTCTAACATCAGGTATCTACTCTTAACAACCAAACAACCCATATTTACATTCATTAAATTACTTATCTCAAGTGTTAATTAAATTTTCCACATTCTTATCCCATTTAAATATCTTACTTATTCACATCTACTAAGTAACACAACAGAACTAACACAAGTATATGTATATACACCAGTATAATATCTCATAAACAAATCAGGCACCCCATAAGGATAGAACCTACGATGCCCTCATACTGGGCTATCGAATCCCAGTACATCACGTACGTGAGGATCAAAAGTTTCGAATCACTTAAGAACGATTTCAATAAAAATCACACATAGTGGAGGCGAACGTAGTTCACATACCCATGTGACACGCACATACCTATGCTCCCATGGTCAGCTGACTTATCAACTCATAAATAAGTCATTCATAGTCCTATGTCCTTAAGGTACCAATCTAGATCCCGCTGAAGTCACACAAAGATGAGATGGTCCTTTTTCAAAAACTAACCTCCCGTGATAGCAAGTATGGTAGGTATGTCATACACACAATAATCCAGATACTAAGTATTCACACAATTTAGACAATCATCTTATTTATATAGGTATACACTAGCCCTATATCTTAAGTCTCATACGTATTAGAGTGTCATCTCGAATATTCCACGTAATATGATTAGCGCTACAACTCTCGTCGTATAAGTCCGAATACCACAACCTGCCTCATATGTTACTAAGTCACCCACTAGTCTCTAAAGTTATCTTAAAAATCCCAAGTCCCTCTTCTACTGGTCCAAACCTTAAATCAACATTCTTCCACTTTAAATCCTAATTTATACGAAACTTTCAATCGTACCTCACTCGGTAAACAATCATAATTATTCCATTCAATCTCATAATATATAACATATTTCGGGCACTATTTACGATCCTACTGACCTTAACTAAGTGCCGCAATATCATATTAATCATTCTAAGAACCAATATCGGCTTTGGGATTTTCCTTAAACCTTACAAGGAAATAATTACCAAAAATTAAAAGTGGTCGATCGATCGATCCATCGACATTCTTGAGTCGATCGATCGATCAAACAGGTATCTGCTCAGAATTTCTTTAACAATTACGGGTTTTGCCATTTTTACACCCCAAATCCTCCATTACAACGTCCCAATCTCCCAAGTAAGTTTACTAATCATTAAACCAACATATCTATACAAGTTTTAACGTTAAAGAATCATCAAACTGTCATATAACAACGTTTTTTTGGATTAAAAGTCATGAATTTCACTACGACCCTAATTCTTCACTACTTATTCCATAATCATCATAATCCTCAATTAAATTTCATGATTCTTAACCCTTAAGTTATAATTTCGTTTATCAAACATTTCCAGAAGCACCACTACATGCAAAACTACCCAAAATCAATTATTAAGTCTCCAAATTCTTGTTTTGGCCATAATTCATAAATTGACATCAAACCTAAACTATCATGTAAAGTATATGCCATAAATTATTGCAAGATAACTCACTTGCCTAAAATAGAGATTCCGATCCAATGATGTAGATGGTACATGGATGATCCTTGCTTTCCGATTTTTCGGTGGTAGTGATGGCAGTGCAAAAGCCTCTACGTGGTGGTTATGGCCATGAAAAACCCTTGGAACTTCTCCTTTCTTCTTCTCTAACGGCCATCGATGAATCTTGGTGATGGAAACCCTAAGGCTCTAACCTATTGGCTGATAAAGCTTTCTAAATTTCGTGGGTCACTATTCACCAAAAACAAAAAGGACTAATATACCCCCTCGAGTTGTTGGTTAGGCCTAAACATGCCCCGGGACCCAAACTAGACCCCCAGCTAGTGTTTTCAAACTATCTCAACCCTTTCGGACACGTTGATACACTCAAAATGCTCATACGGATGACATAAAAAAAAAAATACTTTTAATTCAATTAAATTGGATCCTGACATGACTAACACGGGCGTCCCAACTAAATTACCAAAACTATCGTATTTTTAACTCACGTCAATTTTATTAAATTCAATAATCCCATATTACCATAATCACTCAGTAATATTCAATATTATCATCATATTTAAATACTAACTCTCATCTCGCTAGTTATTTAAATTTGTATTACTTTCCAATTAATTTACCCAAATTAATTTAATTAATCCCACAATTAAAAGCAATTTCATTTAATTAATCTCATAATTAGAAGCCATAAAATTACGGGGTATTATATACTTCCCCCCTAATAATGGAATTTCATCCCAAAATTTGAAAAAATAGGCATACCTGAAAAAATTGGGTATCCTCCAGTACTCACAACAAAATACAAAGAAAAGCACAATCGCTACAGCCCTCGCTTCACAACTAGCTTATTGAACACTCTTGACACTTTATCAGTTATAGGGTTACACCTCAATAAATGCACCTCACGTTGTGCTCTTACTAAACAACATTCGAATAAGAATAGCCTAGATACCATTGGTCGTATTATCTCAATATTTTTGTGAGTTCGCACCTCACTTCGTATCATCTCCTGCGTTTATTTAAACACAAAACTCCCATCGTGGAAGAAACCATAAAACATTTTACTACTCTTGTCCGTTCTTTGAATTTTTGTTCCTGGCGTTCTGACTTTTACACAAGGGAAAGCCACTTCAGACGGTTAGTGATTAAACCATTATAGTCATCGAACTCCAACTTCTGACTGATCAAAAACTCTGATACTCTGCTCACCTCTAAGCATCCAGAGGAAGAATAGTAAGGTTTATCCACACAAACCTCAATGAGAACCTTGTCCACTATAAATAGGTACGGCTGCTTTCTCATAACTTTCCTATTAGGTAATATCCTCTCCTGATTACCATATTATACTTCCCTTACTAAAAAATGAAATGATCGCAATGAATCCAAAATTTACTATCATACAGTTCCACTAGTTATCAATCACCTTGCACTTATTCCTTGGTCTAAAGGTGATACCACTTTCTCAAAACGAAATTTTCCCCACTACGTCCTTATACCCCATATTGAAGGTGGGTTTCGGATATCTCATCATAGTTTGGATTAATACCAGTTAAGACCACATACCGGCGCGATCACTATCTAATAGTGTAAATCACCCGAGGATATAACAATTTCTTTCCTTCTTGAAAATTCGTTCCACACATTTGAAGGATCTCGTTACTTATTTATAAGTTGGCAACCCCTCAACGAAATTTACCAACTTGACTCTTCCATCACTAGAATCGTTGGCTTGATATAAAATTATTTGGCTGACCATCTTATCCCAATCAATCTACTACTTACTATACCCCTTTCAATACCGACTTACACGTATAATTCTTCCCGTTAAATGATACTTAATAACCCTCTTCTTCCCTCGGCATATACCAAAAGTTTTAATTTGTGCACTTTTCACCACGTTGTGCACATCTAGACTCTTTATACCTTATAAACATCCTCACTCTATTTACGCGTAAGCCAACCTCAACATTCGATTAGGTGGAACTCTACTCCAAATTGTCCATAATAGTTAAATATTTATCTTCTCAAGGTATACCCCCTATTTTAAATGGCTTCCCACTTCCCTTCAACCAATTTCGGATGTGCAACTCCGATCGCGCATGATTATAATGATTATCATTCTTCTCTTACGATGCTTAATCCATTATACTTCTACTATTTTGTAATATCAATCTCACAAGTATAAATCTCACTCATCTATATGTCTATTTTTTCGACGATTATCTCATCAGCAAACTAGTGTGTCTACACCCCTTATAACCCATGCATACGGGTTTAAACATCACATACGCTTCATAAGTACTCCAAACTCTCTATTGTCCCTGCATTTTCAACGTGGCTATACTACTTGGGTGTTCTCAATCACCCCCGAATTTGAAATTCTAAATCCTCCTAAATATCATTTCATCATTCAACCTTCCAATAATAAAACAAATTAAATCAGTACTTCCTCACTACACAACTGACTCTATTGGCCTTATATCGTAATTTACCCCCTTAACTTCCAATTATAACTACATACTTCCCTAACGATTGAGGTACCCACATCATGGACGAAGGGCGAAACATCTCCTTACTACCAACCTTGCGCTAAGTTTCATGCGTGGGATGTCTTGTAAAGCAAAATCAAAATAAGGAACCCCCCCGATACACTACTTCCTAGCATTGTTGATCATCGGAATCCGTTAAGCCCTCAGTCCATAACATATACCCCTATATTCCCTCCTCTTGACAACAAAGTTACGTCTCCTTTCGTAATTACACTTAAACAAGGAACTCTTTCTGAAAGACACTGTCTCTTAACGTTGATGGTAATCACATTCCATAAACATCATGCAAATATAATTGGGGATCTCAAAATCCCGTCCCCAGACATACAACTATGGGTATTAACTTCCACGTCTCTAAAGGGTGATATAACAATGCACTATTCTTATTACCACGTCCTGAGCGTTAATTATAATAACCCGCTAAATCTTTTCGCTGAACAGTAAACCAAATACACTCCGATTTATATCAATAAAGTCCCTTCACATATCGGGAACAAATATCCAAGACCATTATACTTTTTGAAGTCTTAAAAATACATATATACATATATACAAATATATAAGGGCGAGCCCGACCCTCTGGTAGATGGGGCCTCGCCAGAACAAAACATTCTACCCTAAGGTAGTAACCCCGATGGACTTGCAATAACCGCACACAATCAGTTTAAGCATATAATATAACCATATTTAGGATAATATCATATTCGTATAACACAACACTAAAACGAGAAATTTTTAATAAGGTATATACCACTATCGATATACCCATTCATCCTCTGCGGATAACAATAAAGGTAACTCCACTATACTAGGGAAAATATCCGCATAAATAATAAAATTGCCGATATATGCACTAAACTCGACTCTTAAGCAAAAATAACAACAATAATAAATGTAGCAACTCGTTCATGCCGCATACAACACGCATCATCATCTGAGGTTATAACTCACACTTCTATCTTGCCAATCGCCCGGGCTGCTCAAATGGTTCCGGGACTTAATACACATGTCCATACCAAACCAAAAGTTTCAATAACTATTGCCCTTGCTATGCACCATACCTTTATCCCTATAGTTTCTTCAGGAAAAAAATTTTAACGCACGAGTTTCACTCTCCATAAAATATCCCTACTCATACTCTACTTATCTCCGATCACACTGACCATGTTAAGATTTTCCTTCTCTCGGACATTGGTAGTCTCGACTTTGATGGCTTCCCCTTTTTATTCCCTTAACTTTGTTTGCCCTGAGGGACATGATACTGGCGTCAACAACTCTTACTAAAATCACCATCGCTCGATAAAAATTCAGCTATCTGAATCCTTTAAATGGTTCCCCTGATGGGTCTCCCCCTTGTAGTGCTTCACTAACACCGTTTTCCCTCGATCTTACATTGTCTAAATTATACGATCCTTGTAGCTCTCCACATGAGGAATCGTTTACCTCCATATTAACAAAAAGTGACATTATTACCATCTGGATTGATCATCCAAGCAGAATTCGCCAGAAGTGCAAACAATTATTCTTGTGAATTAACTATTCCCTTCAATGTCCTCTTCTCCATTGTACCTACTTCATCCGGTGTAAGGTTCGCTAATTAATGAAATTTGTTTTCACAAAGTGACCTCTGTCCGACCCTCTTATGTTAGTTCAGAACAACGTTTGCATCTTATCCTGAACATCTGATGAAGGAACTTATGGTCAAACCATACATATGCGCCTTCTTTTGAAAAACCATTCCACTTCTAAGTGCGGTGCTTGTCTCTCACCACTGTAACTCTGCTCGTACGAGCCAAGAAATTTTTACCCCGAATTTTAACTCCCGATTAGCTATACTCCGACATATGCCCAAGCCTTTGCATATTTTACCATTGTTGGCTAACACACACCATATCCGCATTTCTAGTATCTCTACTGCTGGTTCTTCTTCAATGTTTCGTCTGACTCTCTCCCAATCCTACCTGGCTAGGTGAGTCCAATTTGACCCCACCTTCTACTATAGTGATACCTGAAGTCATATGTTGTGTCCAAGCCGCCTCTAATGTCCCAACATTTCGTACCATATTAGGGGTGACCTCAACTATGGTCATCTTTCTTGAATATACCTTATAACCTCAATTGAGCTTTGCCTCCTGTTGTCCGCCCAACTCGCACGACATCTGCATTGTTCGGAACACGAACACACCCGAATGCAAATAAGATTCACTATTATATACATTATAACAGGAGAACGAAACCTCTCCAAATAAATCAACAATCCTAAACGTAGGGATCTACATCAAAGAAAACTATCCTAGAAGCATAAAAATCCGCACAGATCCTATAGGACACTAGAACCTGATGCTCTGATACCACCTGTAACACTCCGTCTAATTAAAGATCGGGTAGCTACTCCTTTATTAAATTATTACAGAATATCAAGTTGGTTCAGTCTTAGCATCACTATCGAAAACAATTAGTTTATTACTAGCCACCTAATATTTAAAAATATAGATGCCAAATTTTATTAATTTAGTTAACATAAACCAAGTTATTAAGTCAACAACCATTAATCGCATAAATAATCTCAAATGAATAATCAATGAAATGGAATAAATCGAGTCTGGAGTAAACACTCCAATAATAATACTAGAGTAAAATAAAGTCCCGATACAAAAGTCTGAATATATAAACTAACATCTGAAATAAAAACTAAAAGTATAAAGTTGCTATCTCTAAATGTAAATGGGCGACATGCCCTAAAAGATGAGTAACCCTGAGTAGAATCAAGTACAAAATGTGAAGGCGTGTAATACCGACAACCTTTAACTTCCACAGCTGCTACAACACGTCAATATAATGGAACTCCTATGCTTGACATCCCTGTGGATGGGCACCTAAAAGGTTTTACAAGAAAAATATATTTGAAAGAAAACGGTTCAGGGCCCGAGGTGAAAATAGTGTAAAAATATAGAAAGTGTTTAAATTACAATATTAAACAACACATATAATAAACATGCTAGTTGCGCACTCTCACATGAGTTTCTCGCCTATCAACTAATGTGCACGCCTAACGTATACCCTTAACCCATCCTAGTTATGCCGCTAACTAACTAGTCTGTACCACTCCTGCGTTCGCATTCTAACATCGGGTATCTACTCGTAACACCCAAACAACCCATACTCACATTCATTAAATTACTTATCTCAGGTGTTAATTAAATTTTCCACATTCTTATCCCATTGAAATATCTTAGTTATTCACATCTACTAAGCAACACAACAGAAGTAACACAAGTATATGTATATACACCAGTATAATATCTCATATACAAATCAAGCTCACCACAAGGATAGAAACTACTATGACCTTATACTCTTCTATCGAATCCCGGTACATCACATATGTGAGGATCACAAGTTCCGAATCACTCAAGAACCGTTTCAATAAAAATCACACATAATGAAGGCGAACATAGTTCACATACCCATGGGTCACGCATATATCTACGCTCCCATGGTCAGCTGACTTATCAACTCACAAATAAGTCATTCACAATCCTATGTCCTTAAGGTACCAATCTACATCCCCCCGAAGGCACACAAAGATGAGATCTTCCTTTTTCGAAAACTAACCTCTCGTGATAGCAAGTATGGTAGGTATGTCATACACACAATAATCCAGATACTAAGTATTCACACAATTTAGACAATCATCTTATTTATATAGGTATACACTAGCCCTATATCTTAAGTCTCATACGTATTAGAGTGTCATCTCGAATATTCCACGTAATATGATTAGCGCTACAACTCTCGTCGTATAAGTCCGAATACCACAACCTTCCTCATATATTACTAAGTCACCCACTAGTCTCTAAAGTTATCTTAGAAATCCCAAGTCCCTCTTCTACTGGTCCTAACCTTAAATCAACATTCTTCCACTTTAAATCCCAATTTATTCGAAACTTCCAATCGTACCTCACTCGGTAAACAATCATAATTATTCCATTCAATCTCATAATATATAACATATTCCGGGCACTATTTACGATCCTACTGACCTTAACTAAGTCCCGCAATATCATATTAATCACTCTAAGAACCATTATCGGCTTTGGGATTTTCCTTAAACCTTACGGGGAAACAATTACCAAAAATTAAAAGTGGTCGATCGATCGATGGAAAGGGGTCGATCAATCGATCCATCGATCGATCGACATTCTTGAGTCGATCGATCGATCAAAAAGGTATCTGCCAAGAATTTCTTTAACAGTTATGGGTTTTGCCATTTTTACACCCCAAATCCTCCATTACAACATCCCAATCTCCCAAGTAAGTTGACTAATCATTAAACCAACATATCTATACAAGTTTTAACGTTAAAGAATCATCAAACTGTCATATAACAACGTTTTTTTGGATTAAAAGTCATGAATTTCACTACGACCCTAATTCTTCACTACTTATTCCATAATCATCATAATCCTCAATTAAATTTCATGATTCTTAACCCTTAAGTTATAATTTCGTTTATCAAACATTTCCAGAAGCACCACTACATGCAAAACTACCCAAAATCAATTATTAAGTCTCCAAATTCTTGTTTTGGCCATAATTCATAAATTGACATCAAACCTAAACTATCATGTAAAGTATATGCCATAAATTATTGCAAGATAACTCACTTGCCTAAAATAGAGATTCCGATCCAATGATGTAGATGGTACATGGATGATCCTTGCTTTCCGATTTTTCGGTGGTAGTGATGGCAGTGCAAAAGCCTCTACGTGGTGGTTATGGCCATGAAAAACCCTTGGAACTTCTCCTTTCTTCTTCTCTAACGGCCATCGATGAATCTTGGTGATGGAAACCCTAAGGCTCTAACCTATTGGCTGATAAAGCTTTCTAAATTTCGTGGGTCACTATTCACCAAAAACAAAAATGACTAATATACCCCTTCGGGTTGTTGGTTAGGCCTAAAAATACCTCGAGACCCAAACTAAACCCCCGACTAGTATTTTCTGACTATCTCAACCCTTCCAGACACGTTGGGGCACTCAAAATGCTCATACGGATGATATAAAAATAAAAATACTTTTAAATCCATTAATTGGGTCCTGACATGACTAACACGCGCATCCCAACTAAATTATCAAAACTGTCGTATTTTTAACTCACGATAATTTTATTAAATTCAATAATCACATATTACCATAATCATTCAGTAATATTCAACATTATCATCATATTTAAATACTAACTCTCATCTCGCTAGATATTTAAATCCGAATTAATTTCCAATTAATTAATCCAAATTAATTTAATTAACCCACAATTAAAGAAATTTCATTTAATTAATCTCATAACTAAAAGCCATAAAATTACGAGGTATTACAACACATGAGATGCTGTGATTTTCTTCAGATATGTTATTGATTTTAATTTGTTGTTGATTTTTTATGAGTGTTTAATTTGTTGTTGATTTTTTTGTTAATCATTTCATGTCTACGGTTACAGAAAAGGGGTTAGGGTGGTGGGATTTTTTTATAAAACTGATTTTTGTGTTGATTTGATCTTGATTTTAGAGAATAGGAGTTGTGTGGTGCGATTCACACACACATCAAATTCAATAGTAACATGTACTATTGCTTGCTATATTACCTGATTTGTGTGTTGATTTTATTTCTTGCTGTATTACCTGATTTGTGTGTGATTTTGAAGGTTTTGTTTTGGATTTTGTTTTATAGTAATAGGACTGATGTTTTTTTTTGCAGAATTCAAAAATTAGGGGATTCACTACTATATTCGTGATTTTTTTAGGGTGTTTTGAGTTCACATTATGATTGTTTTATGTCTCTATCTTTGGTTTGATATGATCTTTCATTTATGTTCTATAGGGAAATGATTTGAAGGGAAATGATGTTGGAACAAAATACAGGTCTGGAATATACTGTAATAACTTCTGATTGTGGATTTTTATTGCAATATGTTTACATAAGCTTCAATTTGGTATGTTCTTAATATTTGGGTGTGGTTTTTTTTAATGGAATTTTGTCTAATGCGTTGGGTGCAATTTTTTTTTATTTTATGGAATTTTGTCTTATTCAATTTTCAATTCTTATCTTAGTTCTTTGTGAACTCCAATATGTTTCGTACACTGCCTTTATTTTAATTGTTGTGCATTGTTTTATCATGCTCATATAATAATATAATGATTGCAAATTATGCCATAACTGGTATTTGGGAGAAGGTATGATACTCTGAAAAAAATATATATTTTTGAAATGTTGTATGGCTAGACTCTTGGTAGGAAATGTTGATTGGCTTATGTTTATTATATGCAGATGAAGTTGTCATATATTTTCTTGCAGCAGCTTGATGACGCAACTGATTGGTTGTCAAATGGTTTGTTCCCATGATTCCTTTTTGTGTTACTTCGTTGTTCGACAATATTTATGGGGGGCATAGTTCTTTTCAGGGCATGACTTTCGATTTGGTTGTATTGAAAATTTATTTGTAATCAAAATATAATGTAATCATAATTTATTTGTATTTTTAGGGCATGTCTTCCAGGGAATCTTAGAATTCTGAGGTAAAACTCTCTCTATCTTTTCTGCCTTACCACCCTACATTTATATTTTTGGGTGTTATGAATTGTGTGGTTAATTATTTTAGTTACAGGTAATGTTTGAGTTCAACAGTCACATTCTCTATTTGGTGAATATGTGCTAAGAAGTTTATAAGAAAACATAGTAAGCACATTATTTGTCCGCATGAGTGTTTCCACTCTTTTATTATATTTTTCAATTTCTTTTTTTTTAAAAGTATATAAATAATACTCTTGATATATCACAATATGCATGTTGATTTCTTATTGGTCTGGGGTGATCTATACTATAGAATTAAATGTGTGACCAAGAATTACTCTTAGATAAATGTTTGATCTTGGGACTTTAACAGTTTCTTTTGATATGAAAAATCATTTTGGCTTTAACATATAACAGGTCTGAAAACTTTGAACCATTTGAAATTTTGAATTGGGAATTTTCTTGAAATTTAGACATTGAACCATGTTGTAAATGATTCTATTGTGTATTTGGTGTTATAAATTTGTGCTTTCTTGATTTGCTCGATTTTGAAATTTTTGGTTTGGAAATTCTTCTTTGATAGTGCTGTTTATTCCTATTTTTTTTTCTTTTATATTGCAAGGTTTTGGGTTATGAATGTTTGCTCACTTTGGAATGGATCCCATTTGTTTCATCATGACTCTGTTTCATTATGTACAATTTCAATTAGTTTGTTTCATCGTCCAACGTTTATTTTAATTAGTTTGTTTCATCATCTATTTAGTAATATTGGTTGAACATCGTGATCTTCCACATATGCATAAAAAATGTAGTAGTTAATTTTTTGTTATTTGTAAGTTTCAATTTAAGAAGGTAATCTATAATGATTTTCTTTTTAAGAAGGTATTTTGGTTGAATGTTTGGGTTTTTCACTTACTCAGTTACAGATCTAATATGTTAATTCAATGTTCCTTATTTGTTCTAGAGGTCTGAATAGAGCATTTTCTGTGTTCATTGTTTGTTGTTTTAACTAAAAAGTTAGGTTGTGGATGTTAGTTATTATTTATTTTTCTAAAACCATACATGGCTTATGATTCCTTGGTGAACATGCATATTGAAAGTATTATTTTACATATATGATTGTGCGGTTCCTAAAAAGGTTTTAAAATATGTTTTCATTTTTGTTTGGATCTGATCTTAGGGTGTGTTTGGGAACCCCGATTTTTTTCTTTGGAAATGGAATTGGAAAATTTTCAGTTCAAATTTTGAAAATTTTGAACTAAAATTAAATTTTATAGCTTGGAAATACGGTCCCCAAGCACCCACTTAAAGTAATTTTTATGATTTATTTGAAGAAATATATGTATTTGTTTATTGTTTTTTGTTTTACCTTGCTTTATTTAAGCCATTTGCTTACATTAATTGCATCACTGTACTATTGCTAATCAGGTACAATTTCAAATTTGAGAGCATTATTCGATATTAGGTGATCGGTAGCTTCTTTTTTGTCATAAATTTATTGCATTTTGAAGGCTTAATGGATTTTGTTGTTATTTATATGCATACATGTTTTTGTTTAGATTTGGTTCTCCCTAGCTTATATTTGTTTAGATTTGGATTGGTTTTTTCATTTAGGAATATCATGGGTTTGTTTGAATTTGATGGGAACACTAGGGGATTTATTTACATAAGTTTCAGTTTGTATGTTTTTATGAATATCATGGGTTTGTTTTTATGAATATCATTTGATCGATGAATATTGGATTTTTTACATCTTAATATTTATGTAGTCCACCCATATAATATTTTATTTTCTTTATTTTGTTTCATGAACTGCTGCATTAGATGGAGTTGAGTGGAATCCTCTACCTTAACCCCTGCTCAATGAGCCAAAGAGAAAGTAGCATCACAAAAGGACTTGAGCTAGACCTTTCAATCATGTGCTTAAGCATCCTATCAATACCCAAGGTATTTGAAGTCATGTGCTTAGTAAGTCTATTTGTACAAGTATGCTTATTATAAGTATGTTTTTTTAAATTTCATTGTTGTATAAGTTTGATTATAAGTATGTTGATTGTATTGTTTCATACTGCTTATTGTATTGTTCAATCCCTAATCAAGAACATACAAATATATATTTTTTCGTTATGAACAATACCTTATTCCATATTTCTTATTATTGGGATTGTTGTGTATACATATGAATAAGATGTTGTATAAGTCATTAAATATCTTAAATTGATTAAATTTCATGTCTTTAATAGTTGGAATCAGTTTCCATTCTCATCAATGCGCACTTGGCGGTGGCATCTCATTCTCACTCAAAACTTTCCCATTAATTCATATGGGGATATAAATCTTCATACATTGTCTAACCTTTATATCTTCAACTATACCACCAATATGTGTTATGGTTCTAGCCTATCAGGTTATGGCATGTAATGTCACAAGGATAGGCACTATAAATCTCCTTTTTGACTCTTCTCCCAAATATATAACTAGTATGCACTACATGCTACTGCAATTTTGTTTGTTTATCCCTTAATATTTTGATATTTTCTTAGTCGAGTGACATGTGCTTGGAAAAAAACCTTAAACCCTCTAATTTATGTTTCGAAATTGGATATGCACAAAAACTGAGCACACTGATATCCACCTATTACTGCTGATGTGTTTTTATTGCAATGTTTTGAATGTTATTAGCCCTATGATTTTGTTATATTGAGGTTTTTTGTAATTTTAAATGTTTTTATTGTTATTGATGTGATAAATTTGGCAGCAAGCTTGATGTTTGACTCATTTTACAGGTTATATGGCTTGCTATTTGACTCATGGGCGATGCGACCTCATTTCTCCCGAGCTTAAACAACATTTTTGGCAGGTTATGTTTACCAGCATTATCAGTTCATCTTTACCAGGCATGGTTTCTTTTCCTCTACATTGATTTGGCTTTGAGAGAGAACATGCTAAGAATGAATGGAAGTGATATTCGCCATAGAGAATAACACATTTTAAGTATCATTTTCATGTGAAATTTCAGTTAATATTTCTATTCACTCAATTCCTTTTACATTATAGTCCATAGAGAATAACACATGTTCTTTAGGAAGTTTTAGAACTAATGAGAATAACACCTGTTTGGTTAATATGTAATAAATTAGCTGATAGTTTAATTTTTAGTATCTTTAGTTTTTAATTTTAGCGTTAGTTGATACCTAATTCTTCAACTGATTTTTGAATGTTTCTTCTACTTTGTTTCCTGGACATAGTTCAAACGAAATATGAACGTTTCTTTCTATTTATTACCTTATGTTATTTAACCTTTTGATATTAGTTTGGATGATTGAATGATTGCCCTTAGTTCTATTACATATTGTTGTTCAAATGCCTACTAAATTGGTTATGAATTACTCCTTAATTTACCATATTTTTTGGATTTTGATCCATTGGCAGGACTTTACTCGGTAATGGACTATGCGATTAGTAGGAGCTGAAGAGAATTCCCACACTTATAGTCAATATTTAGTCGTACGCTTTCAATGCCTCTTTCATTATCATACTTCAGTCATCTGGCGTATAAATTATACACAGTTATTTACTTGGTAATGTGCATATGATAAAAAAAAACATTTTCAACCATTAGTTTGATAATGGATAAATCAATAACTAAAACCATTTTTTGTTACACGAGTTACGTAACTTTTACATGAGTTGGGTAACTGATGACAATCCTTTTTTGCCTTTGTCTCAGGTTCAGCCAGATCACCAAATGAAACTCAAAATCAGCAGCACTGATAACCCATTCAGCAACACTGATTAAGCCACATCAAAATCAGTACCAAATGATATAGAAGTGGGCAGTACAGTAGCAGGTAACGATCAAAATTATGTAGTGTTTATCATTTTGTTTAATGTTGTGGAGTTCATGTTTATCATTTTGTTTGGTTGCTCAGATTTTATTAGAAAAGAAAAAATTATTAACACCAGCAAATGTTTTAGGCAAAATGAAAATTTCCATTTGAATTGATGTTGTTACAATTTGAATCGATTTATTACCAAGTGAATGTTTTCCATCTGTGAATAGAAACATATTTATTTTGTATTGGATTACTTCAATATATCTTACATCATGTTTTATGCAATTCTTGAAGCTAAGAAACTCATATAGGGGATTGATGTTATAAGCTTTGAAGTTGAGCGATTCCTTAAATAAGGGACTGATTATTATTTAGTAATAATCTTGGCATATAAGAAGTTTATTGAATTTTTTTCATTGTTCGCATTTCAGTTCCAAACATTTAGTTCAATGGTGTCATCAACTTTTGTAAATATTGTAGGTTTAGAGCTTCTTCGATTGATAAATGAATCTATTGAAGCTTCTGAAGGGTGAGTAATTTATTTTTTGCATCTTAAAAAAGTGTAGTATAAGGTATTTACTTGAATTAAAACTTTGTTTCACTTTAAGCTTGCGTGATTGCAGACGCCAGATCCACTACATCATGGCAACGCTAAGTAGAAACACGAGATGTTGACTATGAGGATATTATCACTGCTTGGACTTTCGTTGGACTTAGGCCCATAACATATAACTCCACTTTCAGCAGGACCATTTCCATCGAGAAGTTAACAAAGGGGATATTTTTGAAAGTGTTGTTGTCCTTCAAGTAGGGTAGATAGTCTAATAAACAAAGGGGACTATGTCCATTTAAAAAAAAATGATATTTTGTTTATTCGAGGTACAATGTGAATTTCGTTGATGGATATTATATATTTCATGAATTGTATTGAACTAATGATTTTGTTGTATGATGTTTAAATTTGTATTTGATGGCTATGATGTTTATACGAGGTCCAAGATGGACTATTATATCTTTATTGTGGACTATTTTTATTTGTTAACAGGGTGGATAGTCATATATATAAAGAAAATTTTGTCCAAATTTTCTAAATTGTTTTCACATTTGTGTTGTAAAAAAGTAACGTAAATTTTTTACACATTCAGTACTTTAGACTGCACTATGTTTTGTTGAGGAATGGAATTAATGTCTTTTTTCGATTACGTACTTTGAATATTTTTGTCGTTTTTGCGATTACGTACTTTGAAAAAAATTCGGCGTGCCTTCAGGCACGGGCATATAATAGTGTGTGTGTGTGTGTATGTTCATATATATGTGTATATATATGCCCATATATATGTTATCATTATTTATTTCATCCTTATGTATATATTTTAAATGTTATTTAATTTATTTAAAGAACGTATTTGCAATATTTGACACTCTTCACCATAAAGATTGGATATATGAATTGTCACAACAAGGGAAATCTTCATAATCATCAACATTACAATAATATAATCAAAATAAAACCCCTAAACTATACTTTTATATAAAAACTTAGTCAATCAAATTTAGAGTGTGGCTAAACAGTTGGAAATTGAAAATTAAGAATTGGAGTATGGAAAACATTAGGGATATTTTTCAATCTATTAATGATGAAGAAAATGATATTTTGGCTAGATAAATGGAGTTTGAGGGGAACCCTAGTCCCAATTGTAGAGAAACCTTGCAAAAGGCACATGTTATCTATAATTCTAAAGTTTCCAATGAAGAACATTTTTGTGAAAAAAGTCTAAGGAGGGATATGCAAACACAAAATTTGTAGTTGTCTTAAAACTAAAAGGAACAAGATAAGTATTAACATTATTAACCTTTTTAATAGTTCTTAGTTAGATAACTATTTCAATCTCATATTAAATAATTTACATAAAGTCATTTTCAGGATGAGTTTTTAAATTTCATTCATCCTCTCATTATCCAATACATGATAGTTATGCTAGTTGAATTCCCCGATCAAAAGAATATAAAGTAAGTTGTTTATGAATTTAATGTAAAATTTGTGCTCGTGCTGATGGACTTACATGTCTATTGTTTGCCCTTGGTGTGACTTAATAATAAATGATATTGTTATGGTAGTGAGGAGTTTGATACCATGCATGGAGCTTCCCAAACTATTGAATCCGAGTCTTATAGCCCTCAATCGAAATCAAAATGATCATTCTTCTTCCTCAAAAATGAGATTTTTGTGCATATACAAACTCAATTTAGTGATTCATGCATGCCCAAGATTCAAGAATAAGAATAACCTAAATATATAATAATAGAAATACAATCTTAATGTCAAGTAATGAGGAATTGAATTGGAAACAAACACATCAGGAAGTACAAGACACATTATGTGATTCAATAATATGGCTACGTCCACGGATGTTGATAGCTTCCTTTCTTTAATCAAATCAATAAGGGTCACATATCTCTTAATATCACCATTATCTCAATGTGTATATAAGATAAAGAGAGAAAAATGATTATTAGTGGATTATTTTAACTTAGTTTAGAAGTCTTAAAATGTTCTACATCTACAAAAAAGAACCTACGCATGAAATGCCCAAACTAAACCTCACTAAAAATCCATGTTCCCCATAAATATGGGCCCATTCTCTCTATCAAACCTATCCCCTTCATTGGTCGCTAGATCCTAATACAAAATTTCCAAACTCTAGTCTTCTTTGCACTTGTCAAACCCACTTGTTCGCTGCAGCGAGGAGCTTCACTAAAGAAACAGCTCACCATCACTAAGTTTAAATTTAGGAATAAAAGGAGATTAATAACAATCTTGAGTCTGCTCCATAGTGATTTATAAGGTTATTTGTCTAACTTTTTTGACAAAGTGTTCAAACAAGTTAGCTAAGGAGTTTCTCCATATTATTTCATTACCTATAAAATTAGGAGTAAAATTAGATTAATTTTGTTTGTGTGTGTGTGGGGGGGGGGGGGGGGGGGGATATTTACATGGAGTTTGATATGTATAAAGCATATCATTGGTTCTTCTAATGGTTCTTCAACAAAGTGATGAGAAAATTTGGGTTGAATGAAACATGGATATATATAGTTTGGTGATCTATATCAGATTATTATATTTAGTGGCAGTTAATGCTTCTCGATATGTATTTTTCAAGTCCACTATATGAGTGATATAAGGGCATACTTTGTTATTCCCTCTTCATTAGTATTACAACCTAGGAACTAAGTAGAACTCTAAATGAATTACCAGATAGTCATTATTTTAATGGAATTTAAACACCTATCGTTGTCCTCTTATAACTCATTTATAATTTTCTAATGACATTATTATTTATAAATGAGATCCAACATCTTCTATAAGGATCATTATGAGGATCCTTTCAAATTATGAAAATGACTTTAATAAAAAAAATGAGCAAGACTAAATGTTTAATTTTGATGTATAATAAGCGATACAAGAGGAGGATCATATTATTAAATATTTGACTAGTATTTGCATATAAAATAATGAATATATTAATGAAAGATATGTGCCTGAATTAATGTATTTTCATAAGTACTTTTAAAATGGGTAACTTTGTAATGTCCTGAAATTTTATATATTAATTCTATAAACATGAGTCTTAATTTTGTGAAAACTTAAAAAGAAAACAAGTTTATCGATTGGGTCGAAAGTAGTAAGAATTTTTCACAATGTTTCCCCATGAAGGTGCTTCATTATTTAAGATGAAATTGTACATATACTCATTGAAGATATATGAGATATGTTTCGTTAAAAAGTTGAAACCCACAGTAGGACTCTTAATTTAGTGAGTAGGGGTATATATATTTGGATGCATGGTCCATGCAAGTTCGAATGCTCTTAAATTTGGGGGAACATTTACCTATTACCATTGCTCTTATTTTAGAGTAATGCTATGAGTCCCAAATACATCCCTTAATTAATCCACGAAGTTACGTGTCACACGATAAAGTGTTGCCCTATTTAATTATTAAAGTACAATGCGTCACACTTACTACAATGCCACATAAGTTGGGAAATCAATCGGGAATATAGTTGGGACTCATACCACTAAACAAAAATTGAGTTTTTATCACTTTATACACAGCCATTATTGTCATGGTAAAAACTCATGACAACAAAACACGTGTTTGTTGTCATGGTCAATGACCATGACAGGAACATGGCAACAACTTGTTATGGCCATGTCACAATCATTGACCGTGATAAAAAAGTTATCACGATCGTGTCACAAACTATGACTATGTTAAGTTTTTAAGTTTTCACTATCAAAGTCCATGACACGATTGTGACAACTCTTTTAAATAAACCCTTCTGCCAACACCACTTCAGCTTTACTGATTACATATCTCTCTCTCTCTCTCTCTCTCTCTCTCTCTCTCTCTCTCTCTCTCTCTCTTTAACACGAAATACACACCACACAGACATTAATTTCAAATGAAAATCCCTAAAAAACTTGAGAATGATTTTTGAAAATGAAATAAATTTGAAACCTTAAAAATTATTTCAAACGCACACACAAACACATGCACTCATTTAATTTTTGTAATTTCTCACATTAGTATTTATTGTGCTGATTTATTTTTTATTGTAATAATTTAGAAATGATGCCACCTTATTTTTTATTGTGCTAATTTAAAATTGATGTCATCTTATTGCACCAAGATTTTTTTTCATTTACTAAATACTTTGTATTATTATTTGGGATTCTTGAACTATTGTTGACTGATGAATTTGAACATTTAGATTGTAATTGAGTTGGTTAGGTCTAGGCATTTACAATATATAGGGGAGTGGTATTAACAAATAGTGACATATGATATGGATTGGCCCTGGGCATTTTTAATATTTCAAATTATTATTTGAATTATTGTTTAGGATTCTTGAATCGTTATTGACCGATGAATTTAAACATTGTAACAACCCGTCCTTTTGGAGACAATTAAATTCCATAATTAAGTATAATTCGGAATTTGGAGAATTTCTCGAAATAGTAATTTTTGGGATTTTCGAGGATTTAATAATTTTCGAAGGGTTTTATAAATTATTTTGGGACTATATAGGTCGAAGTAATTTAATTATATGTCGCCGTGGAATATAGCGACAAAAGAGGTAAGATTTTGAGTAGAAGACCGCATTTAATTATTTTGGGTTAGAATAGTGATTTGCAGTCAAGTACCTCAGATGGAAATTTCGACTGCACCATGAGTCTCGGAATGTCCAAGATAGTCGAAAAAGAGTGTCCGATTGTCGAAATTGATTTCCAGGTAATTTTGGAGTCAAATATGCTCGTAATTGAGTAAACGAGTCGTTTTGGGGGTATTAAGGGATTTAACCCTTTTCTCCTTATAAAAGGAGGGAGAGGGGGATAAAAGAGAAGACAAAGAAGAAATAAGAGAGGGAAGAGAGAGAGAGGGAAGAAAATAGGAAAAAGGGGGAGATTCCGTCCAGCCTCCACGGGATTCGGCTCGAGGACGTCGGATTTTATCCACGAGGCAAGTGTTTACTTGCTTTATTTCCCTTTTTGCATAAATATCTCATACCATAGTTTGGTATAATCAAACCCTAAAGATTTTGGGTTGGGATTTCGTGGATAAAACTGGTTTTTGGGAGTTAAAACGAATAAACCCCTAAAAATGGTAAATTGGAGAAACTTAGGTTTTAACTCAAATTAATTGTTGATTCCGGGTTCTAGGATGTTTAGAACCCTTAATATATGTGTATTTGTAGTTGGTTGAGGTTGTAGGACGTTGGGTGAGGCGACAAAAGCTTGGGAGAAGCTTTAATGGCCGAAACCTTCTCGAAGAAGGTGATGAATAGTAACCCGTAATCTTGTGGGGTTATTTTGACTAGGAAGAGAATTGATTTAGCTTTTGGTCAAAACACAAAAGTTGTAGATCTTTTTGATACGGTCGCATGAGTGCCAACCGCGTATTTTTCTGATTTTTGTACCATTTGATATGATTTTTATAAGATGACATCTCCGGGTTGAAATCATCAACTCGAAAATAAAATCGGGAATTGGAAAAATTACAGCTAGAATTAATTGCGTAGATGTTTGGGATAATTTTTGGGGTAGTTTAGAAACCCTGATAATGAAATTGGGTTGTTGGATGGAGGATTTGGAGAATTTAGTTTTGAGGACCTGGTGTGACCGGTCGACCGCGCCCCTATGACCGGTCGACCGCGTCAAGGAGGAAGGGCCGACTGCTTTGTTTCGTAGGCTTATTTACAACCCGCGGTCGACCGGGGGTCTAGGACCGGTCGACCGGTGCCCTGATTTCAGCCCAAGATTTCTGGAGATTATTATTATTTCTCCTCTTTGAGATTTAAGTTTAAGGGCTTCTAAATTGAATTAGTATATTCACTTAGAGTGAATTAGTATAATTGGAGATATCTGATAAATCCTTAAGAGATAATTAAGGTAATTATTATTTGTCGAAGTAAGAAAATACTTTGGGTTTAGTATCATGCTTATATGAAAGCATGATTATGATTCTTTGAGAGAATCCTTGGGATTATTGGTCATCGCTAGATGCTATAGGCCACTATGGCTGTTTATATATATTCTAGGAAGAATATATAGGATATGTATACTGTGTGATTTAGGTATATATATATATATTATGATGGAAATGATTTTGAAAATATAAAAAGGAATATTTTCAAAATGGTAAATAAATGATTTTCATAATTGATAAAATATGGATTACACACGTCTCTAAATCGCTATCATAAGGGAAGTTGCGTACGTATGGTGAAGCCCCCTGGCTAATGAATGCAGGGTGGATATAGTCCTATAGGCCATGTGAGCGTTTGTTGATATATATTTTCTGCGATGGGTAGGAGATTCCGGGTGTGGTCTTGACTACCCCACAGGCACATGGCCGCTTCCCGACGTCTTGCGATGTAGGATCCCAGGTTGTCTTGATGATAGGCCCTGGAAGATGATAGCCATTTAGGGGCGCGCACAGTGGGGAAACCCGGACGGGCGGTCTTAGAACGCGTTATATTAAAGCAATTCATGATAATGGATTGGCTTTAATTACATTTCCTGGATATAGGAAGGGAAATGGGTTATATGTTTAGCTTCGGTAACACTCCCGGATGGAAGAAGGGATGTGGAAGCATATGATATGGTAAAAGCATTTTTATGATAATAAAAATGGCTTTTAATTACATTTCCTGAGTATAAAAAGGGAAATGGGATAATTGAAAAAGGAAAAGAATTTTTATGTTAATAAAATTGGCTTTTAAAAAGATATATGTATTGGTATAGAAATTCATGCTAATGAATTGGCTTTTAAATACATTTCCTGGATATGAGAAGGGAAATGGAAAGTTTTGAAATAAAAATGATAAATACTTTGTGTATCGAATACACCTCAGTCCGGGAGGTAGATCCGGATGAGTATTATAAAGATGAAAATAAGTAAACCTCAGTCCGGGAGATATTATCCGAACGTCTATGGTTGATGTATATATATATATATATATATATATATATATATATATATATATATATATATATATATATATATATATATATATATATGTATGTATGTATTTATACATTTGTGCGTGCTACGGGCCTAATGGATCTCTACCATTAACTCTGCCAAGTAGTAGTGTATCGGGGGGGTTCCTTGTTTGGATTTCGCTTTGCGAGACACCCCACGCACGAACTTAGTGCAGTGTTGAGAATGGAGGAAAGTTTAGCACTTAGCACTTGGACTATCTAGGGTTGATAGTAGTTGGGTGATAGACTAGTTTAGCAGGGTAGCTTGACTAGGATGTTTAGAGGGATGCGCTAGGAGTGCACTATTAGTGGAGAGGTGAGGGGTATCTCATGGGAGTGCGATACCAAATTTAAATATGAGATAAAACTTCTTTCTCAAAATAAAGCATTTATGCACTTTCAAAAATATTTTCAAAATTCGGGCTCTGACCCGTTTATCTACCTTCCTTTCTTTCTATATATTATATATATATAGGTGTCCAGACACAGGGACGCCTGCATGGAAACTTCTTTCGAGTCAGACGTCTGCTGCAGCAGCTGTGGATGCTTGCGGGTTCTTGGTAGACGCTTCTTTTCTTGTACTCTAGATAGGAGGTATTGTACAAACATTCGGGCCAATGGTCCAACTGATTTTATTTATTCTTCGCACGATATTCGATATGGTTGTATAATTTGAACCGAGTGTTCGGTTATTTTAGTTCATTTCATTTTCCTTTTAATTTCGTTTACGCATTAAATTGTGGATGTTTTATTTTAATCGTTAAAAAGAGTAGTTAAGTAAAAGTTTTTAACGCTCGCCTAATAGGATAGTAGTAATTAAATGGATTTTCGACAGTGATGCTAAGAATGATCCATATGTGACTCCTATTTTAATTTGATATAGGAGTGATCGCCCGGTATCCCATTAGGCGGGTTGTTACAGGTGGTATCAGAGCATCAGGTTCTAGTGTCCTTAGGAATCTGTGCGGACGTACTACGCTTTCAGCGTTGCTCTCGATTTGTTATAGAGCCCCAGGATTAGGATTGTTGATTTCTCTTGTGAATTTTTTTTTCTCCTGCCATGTTAGAAGATTACAGAAATATTTTACGCGCTCGTTGAGAATTGGGTGCGGAGCTCGGAGGGCAGCAGGAGGTGGAGCTTAACTGGGGAAGCTGGTAGAAGTTGGGGACGAGGACCGCCGTAGAGGTCACTCCCCTTATGGAAATTATTAAGGATTGTTGCAACGACTATTAAAGTATAGTAGCTCGGAGAATCTACGTACTGCTATGGTAGAAAGTGGTACTTAAATTGAACTACCCCCGTGGAGATAAGGGTTCGAAAAAAAAAGGCCTTTGATAAGGACCATATATTAGAGTTGGGGTTGTGCAAAGTTAGCATGGCACTACCTATTTGACGCAAATGGCTCGGGAGATTTGTCTTAGAGCAGGGTAGGGAAATACCCAAATGTGAAAATATAAGGAAAATTTTCACTTGTAGGGAGAATGTGGATGTGTTCAAGTGCCCCTGAGTGGACATCCACATGGGGAGATTTGTTGAAACTGGTAGTGTACTTTCCTTTTTACGAAGAGGTTAAGAGGATTAGTAAGGTGATTGTAAGGAGGGAGGTTATAGAGTCAGATGGCGTTGACAACCTTATCATGGTCAGGAAGGCCAGTGATGAAAATAATGATGTGGAGTGCGGAGCCACACGGTTAGTCCTTTCTCGGTAGGAATAAAGAACAAGGTTAGCGTGCCCAGATGGGGCCTAGAGTTGAGAAATTCTAGTAAGAGGTGTGGCTAGTTGAAGCTGTGGCTTTCGATAGCCCTAGACTCGTGTGTGTAATTTGAGCTTTGTATTCGGTCTTGATAACATAATAATGTAGGCCAATGTGTTTTTCGCGATAGCGGGATTTTTTTTCCTTCACTCATCATAAAGGCGAGTGTTTATATTTTGTATATATACATATGGGGTATATGGTATATCGGAGCGATAGCAGGATAATGATGGCAAGTCTATCATGTCCAAAGTTCTTGGAGGGAATAGATTATGGTTGCGGTGTCTCACCTGGATACAGGTTGAGTACACCTTTGTTATTATGAATTGATGGAACCTCAATGAGCAGAGGGTTCCTTATTTTGGTTTGTATATGTGGAAACCTTATAGATATAATTTAAGTCCCACGGGATTATGATTGACCTGTAAGATTCAGCATAGGGTTGGTGTGCGCGAAGACCGAACTTTGGTACGAGCGCTTGGTGATGTGACTCTTAGTTAGAGATAGTAGTTCAGATCACCCTTTCGTCGATAAGGGATAGGATTGTCCCGGTTGCATGTCTGAAATAATGGGACTCCGTGACCGACAAAGTCAAGTGTTAATGTGTGGAGGGGTTCCTTGTTTGGATTTCGCTTTGCGAGACACTCCACACATGACTCTTAACGGCGCCGGGCGTGGACAGCTGTTACGGGATGCGAGGATGTGGGTTAGTCTTATAGTGTGGATGAACCACTATAGACTATGAGCCCTGTGATGATGGTACGCTCATGGAAATATTGTGCTATGGAAAAGCACTAAAGTGGTCCTCTCGTCACAAGTAGTTGGGTGGAGTAGGACTTAGAGAAATTGATTCGATGATGATAGCCAGGCCTTAATAAGAAGGCAAATTGGGAGGAAATCTGTGATCGGTGTGATATAAGAAGTGTTCCTACAGAGAGTAGGCACTTTTATTAGTTAGGTTTCCTTATGTATGGGCGGAAGGATATGATAATAGAAATGCGTTCGTAGGTTAGAGTAGGTAGGATTTAGGACGTCCCGCTAGTGTGCCTTAGGCCGTTACATCTCGATGACCGACAACGCGAGGGAGTAGTGTAACGGGAGGGTTCCTTGTTTGGATTTCTCCTTGGCGAGACGTACCACGCATGAAACTAAGCAAATGTCGGGAGTTGAGAGAGGCCTTGGGCACTAGGGATATATTTAGGATACTCGTCTCGCTTCGGTAGGGTAACGCATAGATCGTAGCAATTTAGGATGTAGGTTCGCTAGAGTTAGCGGCGCCGAGGTTAGGAGGATTGAAATTTCGCGGGTTGGAAGGACCCATAGGTGAGTATTACACCGAGGAAAGGAGACCCTTATTGGGAGAGAGTGTTACATGTGAGATGTTCACTACGGATGTGCAGATGTGCACAAGTTGGAAAGGTGTATGGGCACCTTGGTAAGATGGTTTTATATACCGCGTAGTATACAAGGTTGAAATTCATGCCAATAGGCATTATAGATGATGGGTATTATGTGGCCTATAAGAGTCACTTTACGATCGTGATAGTTGTGTAGCATATGGTTGGGAACCGTTGGGTTAGTATCGTTCCCCTCGAGGTATTAGGATTTGTAGTAATCCTAGTTAGATGGTGTAAGTTGTATCTGAATTTCGAGGATGAAATTCCGTTGTAAGGGGGGAGTATGTAACAACCCGTCCTTTTGGAGACAATTAAATTCCATAATTAAGTATAATTCGGAATTTGGAGAATTTCTCGAAATAGTAATTTTTGGGATTTTCGAGGATTTAATAATTTTCGAATGGTGTTATAAATTGTTTTGGGACTATATAGGTCGACGTAATTTAATTATATGTCGCCGTGGAATATAGCGACAAAAGAGGTAAGATTTTGAGTAGAAGACCGCATTTAATTATTTTGGGTTAGAATAGTGATTTGCGATCAAGTACCTCGGATGGAAATTTTGACTGCACCATGAGTCTCGGAATGTCCGAGATAGTCGAAAAAGAGTGTTCGATTGTCGAAATTGATTTCCGGGTAATTTTGGAGTTAAATATGCTCGTAATTGAGTAAACGAGTCGTTTTGGGGGTATTAAGGGATTTAACCCTTTTATCCTTATAAAAGGAGGGATAGGGGGAGAAAATAGAAGATAAAGAAGAAAGAAGAGAGGGAAGAGAGAGAGAGGGAAGAAAAGAGGAAAAAGGGGGAGATTCCGGCCAGCCTCCCCGGGATTCGGCTCGAGGACGTCGGATTTTATCCACTAGGCAAGTGTTTACTTGCTTTATTTCCCTTTTTGCATAAATATATCATACCATAGTTTGGTATAATCAAACCCTAAAGATTTTGGGTTGGGATTTCGTGGATAAAACGGGTTTTTGGGAGTTAAAACGAATAAACCCCTAAAAATGGTAAATTGGAGAAATTTAGGTTTTAACTGAAATTAATTGGTGATTCCGGGTTCTAGGATGTTTAGAACCCTTAATATATGTGTATTTGTAGTTGGTTGAGGTTGTAGGACGTTGGGTGAGGCGACAAAAGCTTGGGAGAAGCTTTAAAGGCCGAAACCTTCTCGAAGAAGGTGATGAATAGTAACCCATAATCTTATGGGGTTATTTTGACTGGGAAGAGAATTGATTTAGCTTTTGGTCAAAACACGAAAGTTGTAGATATTTTTGATACGGTCGTGTGGGTGCGAACCGCGTATTTTTCTGATTTTGCTACGATTTGATATGATTTTTATAAGATGACGGCTCCGGGTTGAAATCATCAACTCGGAAATCAAATCGGGAATTGGAAAAATCACGGCTAAAATTAATTGCGTAGATGTTTGGGATAATTTTTGGGGTAGTTTAGAAACCCCGATAATGAAATTGGGTTGTTGGATGGTGGATTTGGAGAATTTAGTTTTGAGGACCTGGTGTGACCGGTCGACCGCGCCCCTAATACCGGTCGACCGCGTCAAGGAGGAAGGGCCTACTGCTTTGTTTTGTAGGCTTATTTACAACCCACGGTCGACCGGGGGTCTAGGACCGGTCGACCGGTGCCCTGTTTTCAGCCCAAGATTTTTGGAGATTATTATTATTTCTCCTCTTTGAGATTTAAGTTTAAGGGCCTTCTAAATTGAATTAGTATATTCACTTAGAGTGAATTAGTATAGTTGGAGATATCTGATAAATGCTTAAGGGATGATCAAGGTAATTATTATTTGTCGAAGTAAGAAAATACTTTGGGTTTAGTATCATGCTTATATGAAAGCATGATTATGATTCTTTGAGAGAATCCTTGGGATTATTGGTCATCGCTAGATGCTATAGGCCACTATGGCTGTTTATATATATATTCGAGGAAGAATATATAGGATATGTATACTGTGTGATTTAGGTATATATATATATATTTGATGGAAATGATTTTGAAAATATAAAAAGGAATATTTTCAAAATGGTAAATAAATGATTTTCATAATTGATAAAATATGGATTACACACCTCTCTAAATCGCTATCATAAGGGAAGTTGCGTACGTATGGTGAAGCCCCCTGGCTAATGAATGCAGGGTGGATATAGTCCTATAGGCCATGTGAGCGTTTGTTGATATATATTTTTTGCGATGGGTAGGAGATTCCGGGTGTGGTCTTGACTACCCCACAGGCACATGGCCGCTTCCCGACGTCTTGCGATGCAGGATCCCAGGTTGTCTTGATGATAGGCCCTGGAAGATGATAGCCATTTAGGGGCGCGCACAGTGGGGAAACCCGGATGGGCGGTCTTAGAACGCGTTATATTAAAGCAATTCATGAAAATGGATTGGCTTTAATTACATTTCCTGGATATAGGAAGGGAAATGGGTTATATGTTTAGCTTCGGTAACACTCCCGGATGGAAGAATGGATGTGGAAGCTTGTGATATGGTAAAAGCCTTTTTATGATAATAAAAATGGCTTTTAATTACATTTCCTGAGTATAAAAAGGGAAATGGGATAATTGAAAAAGGAAAAGCATTTTTATGTTAATAAAATTGGCTTTTAAAAAGATATATGTATTGGTATAGCAATTCATGCTAATGAATTGGCTTTTCAATACATTTCCTGGATATGAGAAGGGAAATGGAAAGTTTTGAAATAAAAATGATAAATACTTTGTGTATCGAATACACCTCAGTCCGGGAGGTAGATCCGGATGAGTATTATAAAGATGATAATAAGTAAACCTCAGTCCGGGAGATATTATCCTGACGTATATGGTTGATGTATATATATATATATATATATATATATATATATATATATTTATACATTTGTGCGTGCTACTGGCCTAATGGATCTCTACCATTAACCCTGCCAAGTAGTAGTGTATCGGGGGGGTTCCTTGTTTGGATTTCGCTTTGCGAGACACCCCACGCACGAACTTAGTGGAGTGTTGAGAATGGAGGGAAGTTTAGCCCTTAGCACTTGGACTATCTATGGTTGATAGTAGTTGTGTGATAGACAAGTTTAGCAGGGTAGCTTGACTAGGATGTTTAGAGGGATGCGCTAGGAGTGCACTATTAGTGGAGAGGTGAGGGGTATCTCATGGGAGTGCGATACCAAATTTAAATATGAGATAAAACTTCTTTCTCAAAATAAAGCATTTATGCACTTTCAAAAATATTTTCAAAATTCGGGCTCTGACCCGTTTATCTACCTTGCTTTCTTTCTATATATTATATATATATATATATAGGTGTCCAGACACAGGGACGCCTGGATGGAAACTTCTTTCGAGTCAGACGTCTGCTGCAGCAGTTGTGGATGTTTGCGAGTTCTTGGTAGACGCTTCTTTTCTTGTACTCTAGATAGGAGGTATTGTAGAAACATTGGGGCCAATGGTCCAACTGATTTTATTTATTCTTCGCACGATATTCGATATGGTTGTATAATTTGAACCGAGTGTTCGGTTATTTTAGTTCATTTCATTTTCCTTTTAATTTCATTTACGCATTAAATTATGGATGTTTTATTTTAATCGTTAAAAAGAGTAGTTAAGTAAAAGTTTTTAACGCTCGCCTAATAAGATATTAGTAATTAAATGGATTTTCGACAGTGATGCTAAGAATGATCCATATGTGACTCCTGTTTTAATTTGATATAGGAGTGATCGCCCGGTATCCCATTAGGCGGTTGTTACAGGTGGTATCAGAGCATCAGGTTCTAGTGTCCTTAGGAATCTGTGCGGATGTACTACGCTTTCAGCGTTGCTCTCGATTTGTTATAGAGCCCCAGGATTAGGATTGTTGATTTCTCTTGTGAGATTTCGTTCTCCTGTCATGTTAGAAGATTATAGAAATCTTTTATGCGCTCGTTGAGAATCGGGTGCGGAGCTCGGAGGTCAGCAGGAGGTGGAGCTTAACTGGGAAATATGGTAGAAGTTGGGGACGAGGACCGCCGTAGAGGTCACTCCCCTTATGGCAATTATTAAGGATTGTTGCAACGACTACTAAAGTATAGTATCTCTAAGCATCTACGTACTGCTATGGTAGAAAGTGGTACTTAAATTGAACTACCCCCGTGGAGATAAGGGTTCGAAAAAAAAAGGGTCTTTGATAAGGACCATATATTAGATTTGGGGTTGTGCAAAGTGAGCATGGCACTACCTATTGGACGCAGATGGCTCGGGAGATTTGTCTTAGCGCAGGGTATGGAAATACCCAGATGTGAAAATATAAGGAAAATTTTCACTTGTAGGGTGAATGTGGGTGTGTTCAAGTGCCCCTGAGTGGACATCCACATGGGGAGATTTGTTGAAACTGGTAGTGTACTTTCCTTTTTACGAATAGGTTAAGAGGATTAGTAAGGTGATTGTAAGGAGGGAGGTTATAGAGTCAGATGGCGTTGACAACCTTATCATGGTCAGGAAGGCCAGTGATGAAAATAATGATGTGGAGTGCGGAAACACACGGTTAGTCCTTTCTCGGTAAGAATAAAGGACAAGGTTAGCGTGCCCATATGGGACCTAGAGTTGATAAATTCTAGTAAGAGGTGTGGCTAGTTGAGGCTGTGGCTTTCGATAGCCCTAGACTCGTGTGTGTAATTTGAGCTTTGTATTCGGTCTCGATAACCTAATAATGTAGGCCCATGTGTTTTCCGCGATAGCGGGATTTTGTTTTCCTTCACTCGTCATAAAGGCGGGTGTTTATATTTTGTATATATACGTATGAGGTATATGGTATATCGGAGCGATAGCAGGCTAAGATGGAAAGTCTATCATGTCCAAAGTTCCTGGAGGGAATAGATTGTGGTTGCGGTGTCTCACCTGGATACAGGTTGAGTACACCATTGTTATTATGGATTGATGGAACCTCAATGAGCATAGGCTTCCTTATTTTGGTTTGTATATGTGGAAACCTTATAGTTATAATTTAAGGCCCACGGGATTATGATTGAGCTGTAAGATTAAGCTTAGGGTTGGTGTGCGCGAAGACCGAACTTTGGTACGAGCGCTTGGTGATGTGACTCTTAGTTAGAGATAGGAGTTCAGATCACCCTTTCGTTGATAAGGGATAGGATTGTCCCGGTTGCATGTCTGAAATAACGGGACTCTGTGACCGACAAAGTCAAGTGTTAATGTGTGGAGGGGTTCCTTGTTTGGATTTCGCTTTGCGAGACACTCCACACATGACTCTTAACGGCGCCGGGCGTGGAGAGCTGTTATGGGATGCGAGGATGTGGGTTAGTCTTATAGTGTGGATGAACCACTATAGACTATGAGCCCTGTGATGATGGTACGCTCATGGAAATATTGTGCTATGGAAAAGCACTAAAGTGGTCCTCTCGTCACAAGTAGTTGGGTAGAGTAGGACTTAGAGAAATTGATTTGAGGATGATAGCCAGGCCTTAATAAGAAGGCAAATTTGGAGGAAATCTGTGATCGGTGTGATATAAGAAGTGTTCCTACAGAGAGTAGGAACTTTGATTAGTTAGATTTCCTTCTGTATGGGCGGAAGGATATGATAATAGAAATGCGTTCGTAGGTTAGCGTAGGTAGGATTTAGGACGTCCCGCTAGTGTGACTTAGGCCGTTACATCTCGATGACCGACAACGCGAGTGAGTCGTGTAACGAGAGGGTTCCTTATTTGGATTTCGCCTTGGCGAGACGTACCACGCATGAAACTAAGAAAATGTCGGGAGTTCAGAGAGGCCTTGGGCACTAGGGATATATTTAGGATAGTCATCTTGGTTAGGTAGGGTAACGCATAGATCGTAGCATTTTAGGATGTAGGTTCGCTAGAGTTAGCGGCGCCGAGGTTAGGAGGATTGAAATTTCGCGGGTTGGAAGGACCCATAGGTGAGTATTACACCGAGGAAAGGAGACCCTTATTGGGCGAGAGTGTTATGTGTCAGACATTCACTACGGATGTGCAGATGTGCACAAGTTGGAAAGGTGTATGGGCACCTTGGTAAGATGGTTTTATATACTGCGTAGTATACAAGGTTGAAATTCATGCCAATAGGCATTATAGATGATGGGTATTATGTGGCGTATAAGAGTCACTTTACGATCGTGATAGTTGTGTAGCATATGGTTGGGAACCGTTGGGTTAGTATCGTTCCCCTCGAGGTATTAGTATTTGTAGTAATCCTAGTTAGATGGTGTAAGTTGTATCTGAATTTCGAGGATGGAATTCCGTTGTAAGGGGGTTAAACATTGTAACAACCCGTCCTTTTGGAGACAATTAAATTCCATAATTAAGTATAATTCGGAATTTGGAGAATTTCTCGAAATAGTAATTTTTGGGATTTTCGAGGATTTAATAATTTTCGAATGGTGTTATAAATTATTTTGGGAATATATAGGTCAAAGTAATTTAATTATATGTCGCCGTGGAATATAGCGACAAAAGAGGTAAGATTTTGAGTAGAAGACCGCATTTAATTATTTTGGGTTAGAATAGTGATTTGCGGTCAAGTACCTCGGATGGAAATTTTGACTGCACCATGAGTCTCGGAATGTCCGAGATAGTCGAAAAAGAGTGTCCGATTGTCGAAATTGATTTCCAGGTAATTTTGGAATTAAATATGCTCATAATTGAGTAAACGAGTCGTTTTGGGGGTATTAAGGGATTTAACCCTTTGCTCCTTATAAAAGGAGGGAGAGGTGGAGAAAAGAGAAGATAAAGAAGAAAGAAGAGAGGGAAGAGAGAAAGAGGGAAGAAAAGAATAAAAAAAGGGGAGATTCCGGCCAGCCTCCGCGGGATTCGGCTCTAGGACGTCGGATTTTATCCACGTGGCAAGTGTTTACTTGCTTTATTTCCCTTTTTGCATAAATATCTCATACCTTAGTTTGGTATAATCAAACCCTAAAGATTTTGGGTTGGGATTTCGTGGATAAAACGGGTTTTTGGGAGTTAAAACGAATAAACCCTTAAAAATGGTAAATTGGAGAAACTTAGGTTTTAACTGAAATTAATTGGTGATTACGGGTTCTAGGATGTTTAGAACCCTTAATATATGTGTATTTGTTGTTGGTTGAGGTTGTAGGACGTTGGGTGAGGCGACACAAGCTTGGGAGAAGCTTTAATGGCTGAAACCTTCTCGAAGAAGGTGATGAATAGTAACCCGTAAGCTTATGGGGTTATTTTGACTAAGAAGAGAATTGATTTAGCTTTCGGTAAAAACATAAAAGTTGTAGATCCTTTCGATACGGTCGCGTGGGTTCCAACCGCGTAGTTTTATTATTTTTTTACGATTTGATATGATTTTTATAAGATGACAGCTCCGGGTTGAAATCATCAACTCGGAAATCAAATCGGGAATTGGAAAAATTACGGCTAGAATTAATTGCGTAGATGTTTGGGATAATTTTTGGGGTATTTTAGAAACCCCGATAATGAAATTGGGTTGTTGGATGGAGGATTTGGAGAATTTAGTTTTGAGGACCTGGTGTGATCGGTCGACCGCGCCCCTAAGACCGGTCGACCGCGTCAAGGAGGAAGGGCCTACTACTTTGTTTTGTAGGCTTATTTACAACCCTCGGTCGACCGGGGGTCTAGGACCGATCGACCGGTGCCCTGTTTTTAGCCCAAGATTTTTGGAGATTATTATCATTTCTCCTCTTTGTGATTTAAGTTTAAGGGCCTTCTAAATTGAAGTATATTAGAGGGTTATGTCTATATATATGTGTATATATATATATATATATATATATATATATATATATATATATATATGTATATATATATATATATGTATATATATGTATATTCACTTAGAGTGAATTTGTATAGTTGAAGATATCTGATAAATCCTTAAGAGATGATTAAGGTAATTATTATTTGTCGAAGTAAGAAAATACTTTGGGTTTAGTATCATGCTTATATGAAAGCATGATTATGATTCTTTGAGAGAATCCTTGGGATTATTGGTCATCGCTAGATACTATAGGCCACAATGGCTGTTTATATATATTCTAGGAAGAGTATATAGGATATGTATACTGTGTGATTTAGGTATATATATATATATATATTATGATGGAAATGATTTAGAAAATATAAAAAGTAATATTTTCAAAATGGTAAATAAATGATTTTCATAATTGATAAAATATGGATTACACACCTCTCTAAATCGCTATCATAAGGGAAGCTGCGTACGTATGGTGAAGCCCCCTGGCTAATGAATGCAGGGTGGATATAGTCCTATAGGCCATGTGAGCGTTTGTTGATATATATTTTCTGCGATGGGTAGGAGATTCCGGGTGTGGTCTTGACTACCCCGCAGGCACATGGCCGCTTCCCGACGTCTTGCGGTGTAGGATCCCAGGTTGTCTTGATGATAGGCCCTGGAAGATGATAGCCATTTAGGGGCGCGCACAGTGGGGAAACCCGGACGGGCGGTCTTAGAACGTGTTATATTAAAGCAATTCATGATAATGGATTGTCTTTAATTACATTTCCTGGATATAGGAACGGAAATGGGTTATATATTTAGCTTCGGTAACACTCCCGGATGGAAGAAGGGATGTGGAAGCATATGATATGGTAAAAGCATTTTTATGATAATAAAAATGGCTTTTAATTACATTTCCTGAGTATAAAAAGGGAAATGGGATAATTGAAAAAGGAAAAGCATTTTTATGTTAATAAAATTGGCTTTTAAAAAGGTATATGTATTGGTATATCAATTCATGCTAATGAATTGGCTTTTAAATACATTTCCTGGATATGAGAAGGGAAATGGAAAGTTTTGAAATAAAAATGATAGATACTTTGTGTATCGAATACACCTCAGTCCGAGAGGTAGATCCGGATGAGTATTATAAAGATGATAATAAGTAAACCTCAGTCCGGGAGATATTATCCGGACGTATATGGTTGATGTATATATATATATATATATATATATATGTATTTATACATTTGTGCGTGCTACAGGCCTAATGGATCTCTACCATTAACCCTGCCAAGTAGTAGTGTATCGGGGGGGGGGGGGGGGGGGTTCCTTGTTTGGATTTCGCTTTGCGAGACACCCCACACACGAACTTAGTGCAATGTTGAGAATGGAGGGAATTTTATCCCTTAGCACTTGGACTATCTAGGGTAGATAGTAGTTGGGTGATAAACTAGTTTAGCAGGGTAGCTTGACTAGGATGTTTAGAGGGATGTGCTAGGAGTGCACTATTAGTGGAGACGTGAGGGGTATCTCATGGGGGTGCGATACCAAATTTAAATATGAGATAAAACTTCTTTCTCAAAATAAAGCATTTATGCACTTGCAAAAATATTTTCAAAATTCGGGTCTGACCCGTTTATCTATCTTCCTTTCTTTCTATATATTATATATATATAGGTGTCCAGACACAGGGACGCCTGGATGGAAACTTCTTTCGAGTCAGACGTTTGCTGCAGCAGCTGTGGATGATTGCGGGTTCTTGGTAGACGCTTCTTTTCTTGTACTCTAGATAGGAGGTATTGTACAAAGATTCAGGCCAATGGTCCAACTAATTTTATTTATTCTTCGCACGATATTCGATATGGTTGTATAATTTGAACCGAGTGTTCGGTTATTTTAGTTCATTTCAGTTTCCTTTTAATTTCACTTACGCATTAAATTGTGGATATTTTATTTTAATCGTTAAAAAGAGTAGTTAAGTAAAAGTTTTTAACGCTCGCCTAATAGGATATTAGTAATTAAATGGATTTTCGACAGTGATGCTAAGAATGATCCATATGTGACTCCTGTTTTAATTTTATATAGGAGTGATCGCCCGGTATCCCATTAGGCGGGTTGTTACAAACATTTAGACGGTCATTAAGTTGGTTGACCCTAGTCATTTTATCGAATGTAAATAAGATAGAAATGAAACATGAAGAATGTGCGACTGTGTGATAATTGATTAAATTCGCAAATATCTAATTTGGCTCACTTATTTAATTAGAGTCTATTAATTCAACCCCTAAACATGCATCTATGGTGCGTGTGTCAAATCATAAACAGATACCACATCCGACACAATAAATATGCTGAGACACAGATTTCAGAAAAAAAAAATCCTTTCAGGTAAAATCTTTATTTCACTATGAATCTATAAATCGCAACTTATAATTACATAGAGAAATCTATAATGGATCAACACGCAGCCAACCCACAAGGACTCATAGTCTTGAACTCAGCAAGAGAATACCCGCAGCACCCTCCAAGGACTCGCAGTCCTATCTTCAGCAAAGAATCCTCACGCAACAAGATCCTTAATGACATGCAACCATACGGTGTAGAGACGCACTCCACAAAAGATGAACTAAGGCAAAGATGTGTTCTTTGAACACCAAAACAATTCACTAAAGCAAGATGGGAGTTTTGTGAATTATAAATCAAAAAGGGATTAAACCCTTAAAAGAAGAAGCATAAAGATTACTGCTTTGGAAGTGTTTCTGTTCTGGAAAACGTATGGACTTCTTAATGAAAACGTTACCATTTAATGTGTATTTATACAAAAACACACCGCCTCGAAATTCGAGCTCATTCAAACGAGAAGCATATATCTCTTGAACGAAGTACGCATGTCGTTCAAACGACATCGCGCGACTTCCAATCTCGTTCGAACGAGATGCTGATCTCGCGCGAACGACCTAGGCATCAAAATCGAGGTCCGCTATTAAACTTAAAAAAATACTCATTCTCAATATTTGACGAAAAAGTCCGCTCCAACACTTAGAAAATATTTTGTAAAAGTCTCCCAAAAGCTCTAAGTGAAAAGTAAAGGTATTTAAAACATAACCTTACCAAAGTAAACTTCGCAGAGTCTTGAATGATGAAGAACTTGAGTAATTCGGATCCGTCTTTGATGTAGATGTCTCTTGAATGGTCTTCGACGGTGTATCGGTATATGACATAATAAATTGATAACGGACCTATGAAAATATGTCCTTACAAATCTCCCCCTATGTCTATGCCGGTACATACATAAAAAGAATCTCCCCCTATGTCTATGCCGGTACATACATAAAAAATCCGAATTATCAAAAACCAAAAATGCCTATACAAATCTACCCTCCCATGAATAAATTTGCAAGACTTCAAAATAATTCTTCAATCATCTTCGTCAAATCTCAAAGCTTTTTTCATCAGGGTGTGCAACATCATGATCATCAATCTTTGTACCTACACACATGAGAAAAAGCAAAAAACTTCGTGACGCATCGAGTTTGAAATAATATAGTAATAAAGCATTAATAATCAAATCTCCCCCATAATGCAAAAACTACCCCATAACATGATAATTCTTTCTCCCCCTTTTTATGATGTCCCCAAATAGACAAATAAGAAGAAAAAAAATCAAAACATGGAGTGTCACGACAAAATGCATAGCAAACATAGATCAAGCTACGCTCATGCAAAGGAGTATCTCACAAATTTCACAAACTATTTTTGGATTTTTTAATTTTTTATACAAAAATAAGATACCACTTTGAAAAATATGATACAAAAATCACACCATGGATTTAAACTCAAACAACCAAGTCATGGAAACGAAGTGAATGGGTGTGAACACATTCGATAGGAAAATCAACTCAATCAATCCTATATGTAGGATGAATACGTGTACCCCTAACGAATGAACATCAAAAGAATCCTTAGGTGTAAAAATTTGTTGAATTTAGATGACATCGTCTTATGCAAATCAACAAATCAAAGTCAAAATGATTTCCACCCCAATAACGTCCAAAACTATTTAGCGCAGTTTCAAGAATTTTAAGGACGTGAAAACCCGTTTTAATTCTCAAACCAAACACCCTCATATATATTTTCTTTTAGAGGTGAATAAACTCAATTCTCAAACTTTGGAGAATTGGTGCAAAAACCTAAATGGCCCATAATTGGCATGAATTTATTTTTATTGCCTTTAAATTTTTTTGGGCTCTTTTAAACCTCTTTGGACCCAGAGTAATAAAATTCCTCCATTTTTTAGGTCCAATTTAACGGTGGCTTAGTATTCACAAAGGAAAAATGAACCTTTCGCAGCCCTTCTCCGTTTTCAAACAAAGCACACAAACTTACAAAACCGTTCTTATATGCACAATTTCCTTATCAAAATTTATCGCGGTTGGTTCGTTCTAAAGACAGGATTGAAGTGGAAACACCCAACCAACACGTGATAAGCCAAGCACAATAATCAAACAAATCCGTGCATGTGTGCAATAAAGGAAACATGAGTCAAACATGTAAGAAGTAACACTTAATTACATCTTAATGACTCCAAACATTATAAAGCACAAGGATGAATTGACCTATTGTCTCAAAACACTATCAAATAGTCACAGGAAAATGGAATGATGTTGTGACTCGGTCATCCTAAGTCTTCATCCATAAACGGGGTAAACAAAATACAAAAATCTTTTTGGATTTTTCTTAAAAATTTTATCAAAATAAAATCTTTTTGTATTTTTAAAATTTTTCTAACAAAAATATACACAAATGATACATACTAGCAATAGGCAAACAATATCATCATGAAAATCATCCCATGCTAGTAAATAAGTCAAACCTCAATCATTAGGTGCGGAGGGGTTTTCTAAAGGTGGTGACAACTTATGAAAAACCTCCATCAATTCTTGTGAAGTTTTGACTAAAAACTTAACTTGCTCACCTAATTGTGCAAACTCTCTCATGTAGTCTCCGGGAGCATGTAAAGAATCATGTGTGGGTGCATGTGTATCAAAAACACGTGTAGAAGAAAAACGTGACACATACCCCAACTCAAAGCAAAATTTCCTAAGGTGTCCTATCCTTTTGCAATGTGAGCAAATATAAATAGGCCTCGGAACACCTCTCTCAAAAACTCTAGGATGCACTTTCCTAATAGGAATGGGATGCCTAGGTGGGTGAGGGTGAGACTCATGTGAATCTATCACTAAAGTGGGAACCGGCTCAGGTGCTAATTGAGAAATAGAAGCACCGTCATGACTTATTCCTAACTTCTCAACTTTACCCTTAAGAACCACCTTTTCAACCTTCTTGGGTGCGTTCTCAAAACTGACTTTAACCTCCCTGGCACGTTCGAGATCACTCTCGAGTTGGGATACACGTGTCGTCAGACTAGACAACGTGTTGGTCAAATCACACTTCTCCTTTCTTAAAACCTCCTTCTCTCTCTCCAAATCTAAAACCCGACGACCTAAATCTCGATTATACTTCTTAGTTTTCAAGGTCTCGGTGTACAAATCCCTAAAATCTTTTTGGAGCTCACTTTCATCTCCACTTTCTTCCTCCCTCTCATCCTCACTAGAAGAAAACGAATCACTATCATCGCTCTCGTGTGCACTCTCGTGAGACAAAGTGGGTGTGCTCACACGACTAGAAAAAGCGGCAACCATCCCATGAGCTATCGAACTCATATCCCTTATCACCCTCACTATCACTAAGTGTGGCAGGCATGGCTACTTTTTTCCCTTTCTTTCTAATCCATGTTGGACACTCAAACGACTTATGTCCCTTACCCCCACATTATAAACAAGTCACGTTCTCAAGATCTTCCTTACACTCCTCATCTGAGTCATTCTCTTTTTCTCTCTCACCGCTTTCTTTGGCCTTTCCTTTCTTTTTATTGGAAGAATTATTTTTGTTCATGTTGAGAAATTTTTAAAAAAATTTCGCAAACAAGGCCATATCATTAAAATCAAAGTATCCCTCAGAATCGGACTCAGGAACTTTTTCTTTCTTTTTCTTACAATGAGTCTTTAAAGTAATACCATTATCCTTAGCTTTAATGGTTTTGGGAAACATGTCAATCTCATAGGTTTGAAGATCTCCTACAAGTTCTTCCAACTTAGGTGATTTCAAATTTCCCAAAGAGTTCAAAACAGTGACTTTAGGAATAAAGCGTTTTGGGAGAGATCTCAAAATCTTTTTAACGATACGCGTGTTATCAATCACCTCACCCAAATTAAAACTGGTGTTAATAATGTCCAACAAACGTGCATAAAAATCATCAAAGCATTCAGGTTCAGACATGGTGATAGTCTCAAATTGGGTGGCCAAATTTTGTAACTTAGATTCTTTAACCGGGTTCGTACCCTCATGTCTCAATTTCAAAACATCCCAAGCCTCTTTAGACGTGGTGCACATCATAATTCGGCGAAACTCATCAGGAGTGATAGCTCCAGAAATAACACTCAATCCACGTGAATTGTATTTAGACATTTTATGATAGTCTTCAGTCCAAGTTGACACGGGTTTTAAAGAGGAGATATTATCAACGGTGACCGTGGGAGGAGTCCACCCATTTTTGCAAAGGTACCAAACATGCTCGTCGATGGCTTTTAAACTAGATTTCATGTGAGCTTTCCAATAGGCATAATTAGACCCGTCAAAAATAGGCATCTTATTATAGAAGTGCTCCATAGAAAAAAAATTGATTTTTCACAAAACTAATTTTTCAAAAAAATCAATATCACACGATTTTGCGGAAAATAGGAATACGCGATAAATTAGCGCAACCCCCTCTGATACCAATTTGAAGAATGTGCGACTGTGTGATAATTGATTAAATTCGCAAATATGTAATTTGGCTCACTTATTTAATTAGAGTCTATTAATTCAGCCCCTAAACATGCATCTATGGTGCGTGCGTCAAACCATAAACAAATACCGCATGTGACACAACAAATATACTGAGACACAGATTTCAGGAAAAAACCCCTTTCAGGTAAAACCTTTATTTCACTATGAATCTATAAATCGCAACTTACAATTACATAGAGAAATCTGCAATGGATCAACACGCAGCCAACCCACAAAGACTCGCAGTCTTGAACTCAGCAACAGAATACCCGCAACACCCTCCAAGGGCTCGCAGTCCTATCTTCAGCAAAGAATCCTCACGCAGTAAGATCCTTAATGACACGCAGCCATACGTTGTAGAGACGCACTCCATAAAAGATGAACAAAGGCAAAGATGTGTTCTTTGAACACCAAAACAATTCACTAAAGCGAGATGGGAGTTTTGTGAATTGTAAATCAAAAAGGGATTAAACCCTTAAAAGAAGAAGCCTAAAGATTACTTCTTTGGCAGTGTTTCTGTTCTGGAAAACGTATGGACTTCTTAATGAAAATGTAACCATTTAATGAGTATTTATAAAAAACGCACCGCCTCGAAATTCGAGCTCGTTCGAACGAGAAGCATATGTCGTTCGAACGAAGTAAGCATGTCATTCAAACGACATCGCACGACTTCCAATCTCGTTCGAACGAGATGCTGATCTCGCGTGAACGACCTGTGCGTCAAAATCGATGTCCGCTATTAAACTTAAAAAAATACACATTCTCAATATTTGACGAAAAAGTCCGCTCCAACGCTTAGAAAATATTCTGTAAAAGTCTCCCAAAAGATCTAAGTGAAAAGTAAAGGTATTTAAAACATAACCTTACCAAAGTAAACTTCGTGGAGTCTTGAATGATGAAGAACTTGAGTAATTTGGATCCGTCTTTGATGTAGATGTCTCTTGAATGCTCTTCGACGGTGTAGCGGTATATGACATAATAAATTGATAACGAACCTATGAAAATATGTCCTTACAAAACATATTTACCATGGAAACATAAATAAGATAGAAATGAAACATACTATAAGCTTGTTGTTAAACAATTAATAATGCAAAAATGAAACATAACTATGAATAAATCCTCACTACAAACATTACTAATGAATAGAAATGAAACATAAATACCATGGAAATCGAGATAAAATACTATGCATAGATACTATACTTATAGTTATTATGTGTACGCATTCAATAGCACCCATACCCATTCGAGAGTCATTACCCCTATAATGAGATCTCTCGAATTGTCCCATTTGGACAGTTTGGGACAACATAGTTTATGTGTAATAATGTTCTTAGTGGATTTAACTGTTACTTCGGGAGGAAGTTCTGTTGACGTCTCTTAATGTTCTCTGGGCAAATACTATATGATGTGGTGTTAAGTATTATTTCAATTGATAAATTGAAATAACACTTACACTTGTGAAACTATGTCGTGTACTTGAAGAACTATTTGGATATATTTTCTAATTTTCCTCAAATTAGAATAACGTGGAAGAGCTGCTAAGTATATTATAGAAATATACATACTTGAATGGGATAGGATCACTCACCTTTTAGAGGAGATGGAGGAAATTGGATTCAAATTGTTTTTATGGTATAAGATCAAAAGATAAAATGTCAATCTTATATTAAATCATTTATTGGAAACAAAATTTTCACACTTTTGTTGATATTAACCCATGAATATATGCTTCTTACCCATAATAGGTGATTGTTTATAATAGCTGCGATGGGATATCCTTTATACAAAGAATAGATGGGTTAGATAAACAAACTAGGGGATGTGTTTCGCAAAGGTTCTAATGAATTTGTGAAATATGCAAAGATATGTTGTAATGAAAAAGAGTTACCATGTCCGTGTGATAGTGGAGGAATGGTAAGGTGTTTGAGTGGAAAATAATTAAACTACATTTGTTAAGATAGGGCATGCATGATAGTTATCGATTTTGGATTTTTCATGGGGAATCGCATGTTCCTTTTGTTCCTGAGCGAGCTTCACAATAATCAACAAGTAGGATAGATTTTTATGGGATGGAGGACAATGCAGATCATAATATGCTAGAGAATTTAGTTGATGACATGTATAGAGTTCATATAGTGTAAGAAAATGAGGTCACTAGCGATATACAAGGTTCTTATGCTCATGAACATATCAAAATAAACCTTGACAATGACTATCAAACTTAAAAAATTAAAGTGACCCAACCATTGTACTCTGGCTGTGATAAGGATCAAACAACTTTACATGCCATTGTTGGTTTGCATAGTTTAAAGACCTAATATGATTTGTCAGGAAATAGCGTGACATCTTAAATTTCGTTAATGGCTTTCAACTCAAGAAGAATACGCTTCTAAATAGCTATCCTACTATGAAGAACAATTTGAAAGGTTTGGGAAAGAAGTATAAATCAATTCATCTTGGTGTCTATGACTGCATACTATATCGAAAGTAGTTTTAAAATCTCAATTAGTGTCCCATATGCAAGGAACCTAAATATGTGAAATCTACTAACAAAGGAAGGCACAAGATCAAAAGTTCCTTAAAAAGTGTTGAAATATTTTCTCGTTGGGCCTAGATTGAAGCGATTTTTAATAGTATCTTATATAGTGGATAAAATAACTTGGAATGTTAGGTCATAAGTATCAGATAATCTCATGTGTTATCCTATTAATTATAAAACTTGGAAGAGGGTGAATTATGAGTATCTTATTATTGCTCTAGAATAGCATAACATTTGTTTGGCAATATCAACAGATGGTTCTAATCCATCTGGAAATCTAAACAACAATCAGAGTGCATAGCCAATGATCCTAGCACCACTCAACCTCCATCCTTCACAGTGTATGATACTTGCATTTTTTATATTTTCTTTATTGATGTTGGGCCAAGGTCACCAAGTGAGGAAATCAATGTCTACATAGCTCCTTTGGTATAAGAATGAAATGAGTTATGGGAAGAAGGTGAGCAAGAATTTGACTCTTTCAAAAAAGAAGAGTTTATGGTGAAAGATATGTTGATGTGGGGAATGTATGATCTTCCATCTTATGGGACATTATGAGGTCATGAAGTACATTGTTATTTAGGGTGCACTATTTTTCGAGAGGAGACCGAATCTATGCATCTCACCACTAGCAAAAAAAATATATACCATTGCCATATGTGGTTTTTACCACTCGGTCATAGTTTTAGATTTGATAAAGGTTTTAGATTTTTTATCAGGCAGAGTTGAACATGGGCTACCTTCGAGAAAAGTTTCAGGCTTATAAATTGAAAGTAAATCTTCTAATTGTGGCCCTAATATGCTAGGTAAGAATCCTAAATTGAAGAATGTTAAGCATAAGAAGACCCCAACTTAAATTAACCTGAGACAAAAAGGGCATGGTCTAACAGGTCAATTGTATTTGACTTGATTATTAAAAGAGTAACCTGGTGTGCATTCTATTGGATATAATACATGCGAAGAAGAACATCACTCAACATATTGTGGGCACATGCCTTGGGGAGAGTCATTCAAAGGATGGAGAAATAACACGAAAAAACCTTAAATCATTGAAACTTAAACCACAACTATGGTTGAAAGAAGATTGTAGGTGAAGGAAAATAATTCCCTCTAGTGCATTTACTTTGACGAGTGAGGAAACAAAGGTCCTTTTAGACATAATATATAATTTTAGGGCTCCATTTAATTGTTCATCCAACTTGCAAAGGATTGTGAATTATGTTACTCGTGATTTACATAAGTGTAAGTCCCACGATTGTCGACGTAGTTGGATCCTATATTATTTAAGCATTGTTTATCCAAGCACAAGTATTTTCACAGGGCCATTATGCAAATTAGCATTTGTTTCACGCTTTAATGTGAGAAGGTAGACAATCAAGAGCACATAGTGGCCATACAAGTAACTATAATCGAAGCGATTTGTGAGTTGGAGAAGTAATTTCCCCTATCATTTTTGACATAAGTGTTCACTTGTTGGTACACCAATGCGATGAGACACTTCTTTACGGCCCAGTTAGATATTGGTGGATGTATCTGTTTAAAAGATTGATGAAAGTTTTCAAAGATTGCGTCAAGAATACACGATAAATTGAAGGATATATTGCTGAGGAATATATCACCATAGAGTCATCAATCTACACTTGGGAATATATGCCTGACCCAAGTAGTGTGGATAACAGTGATGAGTTCATTGATGAGGGTGGTGAGGTGATGGGCAAGCGAGTGAAATTAACGAGTTGAAAACATCAACAAGTAGCTCGTTATCTATTTTGCACACATGAAGATGTCGAAGAATGGAAAAGGTAAGTTTATATTATTTTAACTTTTACATTATTTATACATGATCAATTTCATTTTACATTCATCACTATTAATGCATAAAATATAATGCATGTGGGAACAATAAAAGACAAAGAATGATGGAACAATCAACCTACGGATTTAGGTTGTGGGTTTCACGAGAGGTAATTACAATGAGAATGTATCTTACTAAATGTCACATTACAAGAATGATTTACAACTATCCTAATTAATTTATCAATAATCTCAGCTCTTAAAGACGGGCGATGCGACATCAAGGCTTGTTGGTCTAGCCACTGGATCCTTGTTCATTGCACATGAGTATAAAACGTATCGATTGAATGGTTACATATTCGGTGCAAGGGCGTACCCAAAAAATAAAAATGTATAGAACTCGGGCATTTCATGTAAGTATCTTACTTAGTTCGAGCGAATGCGAAAGAAAAAAAACTTCGTCAAAGCTGAAATGACTTACTATGGTTTCATTTGGAATATATTTGAATTGGACTATATAAGCTTCAAATAGGTTGTGTTTTACTATGATTGGGTAAGAGTTGAGAAAAACAATTCTTGTAAAGTTGATCCTAGTACCAATTTTATCATGGTTGAATCGTTTAAGTTGAAGAGAAACGAGTATACTTTTCAAAATGTTAAGCAAGTGTTTTTCTCAGTGTATATCAACAACGAGTCATGGTCAATCATCCTGCATGCGAAAAAGCATCTAACCATTAGTGTGGATGGCTTGTTTTCTCCTACCGAATATTAATTCATATTAGATGATAACCCAAATTTGAAATAATTTTTATATTTATAATAAGTATTCCAATTTGTTGTAATAACTAGTAGCGTGTATTCTTCAAGTGATTTATTATTATTAGACGATAATTTAATGCTTTTAATTCATTTGGACTTGATGAGTTTATGTGGATTTGAATCAAAACTGGATTTTTGGTTAGTGAATACATTAGTTTGGGTTTTAATCAATTTAAGCATTAATTCAAAGTCCGTGACATGACCCTAAGTTGAAAAATTATTTAAATTTGGAATAAGAATTTTAATTATTTCAAATAGTACTTAGTTTTGTTTATGATATGGATTTGTATTCTTATAATGTCATTAACTTGTATTCTTCTAGTGCTTTGTTATTATCGGATGACACTTTAATATTTTTTTATTTGAATTTGATCTTTTTTTTTTCATATACATGCTTCTACTAATAACAACAATTTTTGCTAGAAAATGTCTTCACCGGGTCGACATGGTAGCGGAGGTGAGGAAGGCTCGTCTTCCACTAGGCCCCCAAAATGGGGAAAATTGGTGTCCCTCGTAGAGAACAATATGTCTTTAATGGTTAGGGACCTAGAGTTTCATAAAAATATTATCGGCCCTGGGTACACGGAGTTGAGGAAAGTGCTCTACCACCTCACGATGGTCATTTGGGGGCATTACAGGTAGTTATTGTGACACCCCACCCAATTAAATACCGGGTGATCAGGCCTTTATCAAATTAAATAGGATTTTCATTTGGTTCATTCTTAGCATCACTGTCGATCTTATTAATTACTAACCACCTAATGATTAATTAAGACGGTGTCAAAGTTTTACCTTTTGAATTAACCAAACAATAAGTAAAATAAGAAACCCAACATAACCATCACAATATAAATGAGTCTAAACATATTACAAGCATCTGAATAGAGTTTTGTAAGGACATTTTTTATCCATTATCAATTTATTATGTCGCACGCCGTTACACCATTGAAGAAATTCAAGATTCATACATTCATCAACGGATCCGAATATCAAAAGAAGAAGAGGAATCAAAGTCTGACAACCGGACCGGTCCGCCTGGAATAAAAGAACCGATTCAGTCAACCGTACCGGTCCACCTCAGACCCGGACCGATCCGACTGCTGAAGGCCAGTATACCTCGGACCGCAAGCAAACCGATGAAGCCTGAAATTAAAGAACTGATCCGCCTCAATCGGACCGATCCGCCTCAGAATAAAATAACCGATCCGGTCAATCGGACCGATCCGCCTCAGACCCGGACCGGTCCGCCTGGGATAAACTCAAACAGATCGTGTTCAGATTTTTAAGGACCGAGACTTATTATTTAAACCTACTACGGGAAGTGGTTTTCCAAGACTTATACACACGATTTTCAGAGTACAGAAAGCCCTAAGTCTTCACCTATTGAGCATCTAGACTCTAGGTATTTGATTCACACAAATTGCCAATCTTTTGTGAATCACTTTGCAACCCAGGAACGCACTTTTGCTGTTCACACCCTTGTGGAGAAGACCGTTCTTCTTCTCCATTGTAGCCCTACTGGATAGGGATAGTTCCAGCCGCCGACTACAGAATCCGACACCTGAGGGTAATTCTTAGTCACTTGTATTTTCATTGTAATCCGAAATTGTATAGCTACAATATTATAATGAAAATAAATGGTTTTGCCCCTTTGGGGGATTTTTCCTCACAAGCATGTGTTTGAATGTTCTTGCTATGTTCATTATCGTATTCAATCACATACTGTTGCATGTTTAGTGTTTGTTTGGGTTAAAAGGTGTTTAATATATAATTTTCTCATTTGAACGCAAGGACATACGTTCTCAAATTGGTATCAGAGCAGGTTACGCTAATCTATCGCGTATTCCTATTTTCCGCAAAATTTTTCTAAGATATCAATTTTCTGAAAAAATTGATTTTTGAAAAAGTGCGTGTTCAAATGGAGAAGTTATATAATAAAATGCATGTTTTTGACGGGACAAATTATGCTTATTGGAAAGCCCAAATGAGGTCGGCTTTAAAAGCCATAGATGAAAGGGTTTGGATTTTAGTTGAAAGAGGGTGGACTCCTCCCTCCGTGACTGTTGATAATGTGATCAGCTTGAAACCTGACACTTCTTGGAGTGATGAAGAATTTAAATGGTCATCTTTTAATTCTAAGGGTCTAAGTGCTATTTTTGGGTCTGTCACACCTGATGAGTTCAAACGTATAATGACGTGCACCATGTCAAAAGAGGCATGGGATGTATTACAACTCACCCATGAAGGAACTAATGTTGTGAAAGAATCTAAGTTGCAAAATTTGACAACTCAATTTGAAACCATCACCATGCATGAATCTGAATGCTTTGATGAATTTTATGCTAGACTTTCTGACATTGTGAATACTAGCTTTAATCTTGGTGAAAATATTCTTAATGCTAGATTTGTTAAAAAGATTCTTCGTTCTTTGCCTAAGCATTTTATCCCTAAAGTCATTGTGCTAAATTCTATGGGTAATTTAAATACGCTAAAATTGGAAGAACTTGTAGGAGATTTGCAAACTTATGAAATTGATATGTTCCCTAAAACTGCTAAATCTAAAGATAAGGGAATTCCACTTAAAGCCTAAGAGAGAAGGAGTCACGGGTCGGCTAGAAAAAGGGTAGAGTCGTCTAGAAAGAGAGAGACTGACACGTCAGATTTTAAGTGTGATTTTGACCTAGATGATTTGGCTCTTTTTGCAAAAAAAATCAAGAGGATTCTCAAATTTAACATAAATGGAAATTTTAAAGATAAAAAGAAATTTGAGAAAAATAAGTTTGAAAAGAAAAATGAAAAAGACTCCAAAAATCCTCCTAAGAAAGAAAGTGAGAGATGGTTTGAGTGCGATGGTAGGGGTCATAGAGCCTTTGAGTGTGCCAATCATCTGAATAGAGAGAAAGGGAAAGCTGTCCTTAATGCTACCCTTAGTGACGACAGTGAGGTCGAGACGGTGGATTCAGGAGATGAGTCACTGCATGAGTGTAACTTCACCGCATTCATGGCCAGTCAAGTGAGCACTCCTAGTTCTCTTCACGACGATGAAGATGATGCTTCACAGGGACACCTCGACAGTGAGATCGACGTAAGTGAGGGGGAGAATGACTCAAGTGAGAGCGAGAGTGATATTCAACGCGCCTACGCTGAGTTATATTCTGAGTCTTTTAAAACTAAAAAACGTAACAAAGCGCTAGTTCTTAAGATCACCGTCTTAGAGGAAGAGTTAAGAAAGGCGAGAGAAAGAGAGTCCTCCACCTTCACCGCCTTGAGAGAGAGAGAATCTGCATGTGTCGAGAAAGAGAGTCTGTTTAGAGAGAGAGGGATTATTTTAGAGAAAGAGAGAGGGGACTTGACTAAACAAGTGGCTAGTCTTACGAGTCAGCTCCATTCCTCCGTGGAGACTTGGAAGAAACTTGAAGCCCTTTTTGCCTAGCTGACTCATGATCTGAAGAAAGCACGGGAAGTCAAGGTACAAATCGAGGACAGATCTGGGAAGATGGGAAAGATGATCCTCGGCCCCGCTTTAGGTTTTGGTGATCGGAAAGGAATTGGATATGATGGTGCCTCCACGTCCCAAATTGCACCTGGACCAGTTCCTGAGTTTACTACGAATCCTTATGGCCGTCATCAAAAACCTCGAAGGAGAGTTCGACCAAGAAAAGAAAACCAAGGTTCGCCTTTGACTGTGCTCTTTTGTACTTATTACAAAAGAAAAGGCCACCTTAGGGAGTCTTGCTATAGCATGGGTCGGATACGACTTACTATTGCTCCACCACGTCATACTGATGAATTTTCTAGTCTGAGAGAGCGAGTTGAGTTCTTAACTACCACGACTCAGAGTTTAATGGAAGAATTCCGACGGATGTCTTTGCCGTTAGTGAATGCTTCTCACATCCCAGCTAAAACCAACAACAACAAAGGCAAACAAAAGGTCATCTCTGCTTGGGTGCCTAAGAAAGATCAAAAGCCATTTGTTGTTCATGTTGCTCTCAAAGCACATAATACCTCTCAGTGGTATTTTTTTAGTGGGTGCTCCAGACACATGACAGGTGATGCCTCATTTTTTACGACTCTTGAAGACTATCAGGATGGTAGAGTCACCTTTGGAGATGGGAGAAAGTCTAGCATTATAGGACGTGGTACTGTCGAGTTAGCTGGATTTCCTAAGCTAGAAAATGTTTTGTACGTCAAAGGTTTTAAAGCAAACCTTCTCAGCATTAGCCAGCTGTGCGACACTGACTTTGCAGTAAAGTTTGACTGAGACGCGTGTAAAGTCTATAATCAAGCCGGTAAACTTTTGATGAAAGGGGTGAGGACCGAGGATAATTTCTATGGGACTGAGCCCACGTCCTCGCTTGTCTACAACAGCGCCACGATCACTCCTATGGATCTGTGGCACCAACGTCTAGGTCACGTGAACGTTAGAGATCTAAATCTCTTAGCTAAAAAGGACCTAGTACGTGGCTTACCATCTCTTGGAAAGTCAACTTTGACCGATTGTGGACCCTGTCAGTTGGGAAAACAAATTCGTAGTCCTCATAGGAAGTTGCATTCCATTACCACCTCTCGTGTTCTTAAGTTGATTCACATGGATCTTATGGGTCCCACTCGTACTGAGAGTCTAGGTGGTAAGAGGTACATCCTCGTGATGGTAGATGATTTCTCCAGATACTCCATTGTAGGTTTTCTGAGAGAGAAATCCGATGCTGTAGAATTTTTAACAACCAAGTGTTGTGTCCTACAAAATCAACACGGTGTCACTATTAATAGGATGCGTAGTGACAATGGCACTGAATTCACAGAAGCAAAGTTAGACCTTTACTTTGATAGCCTCGGGATCAAACATGAGTTTCCTGCTGTGAGAACTCCTCATCAAAATGGGATTGTTGAGAGAAAGAATAGAACGATCCAAGAGATGGCTAGATCTATGCTTCTAGGTCGTAAAGTTTCTATGTGATTTTGGGCAGAGGTAGTGTCTACTGCATGCCACACGGTGAATAGGGTTTATTTGCGTCCACACACACTACAGACTCCTTATGAGTTGTGGTCTGACAAGAAGCCCAACTTGGCATATTTCTGTGTTTTGGGGAGTAAATGCTACATTCTACGGGATAGAGAGCAATTAGGAAAGTTCGACTCCCGGAGCGACGAGGGAATATTTCTAGGATATTCATCGAATAGCAGAGCGTATCGGGTTTTTAACCTGAAGAGCTCTAAGGTTATGGAATCAATAAACGTCACCGTGCAAGATGACGAACCTTTGACGGTTATTGATCCTACCCTTCAGTGCGAGGATGAGAATTGTTCTGACAGTGATTTACCTATTCCTCTCTCACACTCTGTGGACCCTACTCCTGCGCTAGGGGACACACCTGCTTGGGTTCGCAAGAGTCATGACCCGTCTGCCATTATTGGCGATCCCACTCTAGGGGTCAAGACTCGTGCTCAGCTAGAGAACGTTGTTAGCCATCTTTGCTACACGTCTAAAGTCGAGCCCAAGAACCATAAAGAAGCACTCAAGGATGAACACTGGATATCTGCTATGCAGGATGAGTTGCTTTAGTTTAAAAAGAACAATGTCTGGGAACTTGTCCCCCGACCTAGTGAGACTAATGTGATAGGTACCCGGTGGATTTTTAAGAATAAAATGGATGAAAATGGTACCATAATCAGAAATAAGGCTAGGTTGGTCGCTCAAGGCGACACTCAGATAGAGGGTGTAGACTTTGGGGACACATTTTCTCCTGTTGCGAGGCTTGAGTCCGTCCGTCTTCTGCTCGCCATCGCATGTCATCTGCGCTTCAAGGTATATCAGATGGATGTCAAGAGTGCCTTTCTGAATGGCATTCTACAGGAGGAGGTTTATGTGGAACAACCAAAAGGGTTTGAAGACCCTCAGGACCCAGAGCACGTCTACTATCTTAGAAAAGACTTGTATGGTTTGAAGCAAGCACCCAGTGCTTGGTACGAGAGGCTTACTTCCTATCTCTTAGCTCGTGGCTTCAAGAGAGGGGGAGTAGATATGACGTTGTTCGTCAGGAGAGATGACGGTGCTATTTTGGTTCCCCAGGTCTATGTGGACGACATAGTCTTTGGATCCACATTCTCCCAGCATGCTCACCACTTTGAGGAGGAGATGAAAAGTGAGTTTGAGATGAGCATGGTTGGTGAGCTTACATTCTTCCTTGGTCTCCAGGTTCGTCAGCTAGAGGATGGGATGTTCATCTCCCAATCCAAGTATGCTAGAGACCTAGTGAAGAAATTTGGTTTAGACTCCGCTAAGCATGCACGTACACCTATGAGTACCACTACCAAGCTTAGTAAGGACACTTCAGGCAAGGACGTAAAGCAAACCTTATATCGGAGTATGATAGGTAGTCTTCTCTACTTGACTGCCAGTCGTCCCGACATCGCCTTTAGTGTTGGAGTCTGTGCGCGATATCAGGCGTCCCCGAAAGAGTCACATTTACTTGCTCTAAAACGTATTATTAAATACGTAAGTGGGACTCTCTCATACAGTATTTGGTATTCCTTTGATACCGATGATCGTTTGTCCGCCTATTCGGATGCCGATTGGGCTGGGGATGTAGATGGTTGTAGGAGCACTTCTGGTGGGTGTTTCTATTTTGGTTCTGCTCTTGTCTCCTGGCTGAGCAAGAAGAAAAATTCCATCTCTTTGTCCACTGCGGAGGCTGAGTACATAGCCGCCGGGAGTTGTTGCACACAACTCTTGTGGATGAAGAAAATGTTGGAGGATTATGGGATTTCACAAGACACCATGATCATTTCTTGTGATAACATGAGCGCGATACACATATCCCGTAATCCCGTCCAGCATTCGCACACAAAACACATCAGGATACGTGAGCACTTTATTCGACAGTTAGTTGAGGAGAACACTGTATCCCTGAGTTTTGTTCCCACCGACCGTCAGTTAGCCGATATTTTCACGAAGCCCTTAGATTTGAGAGTCTTAGGAAGTCTTTGGGGATTTGCACAGTTGACTGAGGGGTTGGTCTATGTCTAGAATAGGATGCTTCTTCATGTTCATATCATATGCTTCCTAGTGCTAGTCTGTTTTATATGTACCATTGCTTAGTTGTACAACTTTTTTTTAATTATTTTTTCTTTTTATATTTCTTTTGAAAAATACAAAAAGATTTTCCTTTAAGAAAAATTTTAAGAAAAGCACAAAAAGATTTTATTTTGATAAAATTTTTGAAAAATCCAAAAAGATTTCTGTGTTTTCTTCTTTTATGGATGAGCATTTAAGATAGCCAAGTAACACCTTCATTCCATTTATCTATGTGACTGTTTGATAGAGATTTGAGATGCTACATCATTTCATCCCTGTGCTTTACTTAGTATGGAGTCTTTGAGATGTAATTAGTGATATCTTCCTACATGTTTGACTCCTATATCCTTTATTGCACACATGCACGGCTATATTTGATTATTGCACTTGTCTATCTCATATTGTCTTGAGTGTTTCCATCTCAATTCTGTCTATACAATGTACAATATGCGATAAAGCATGACAAGATTGGAATGCATGTAAAAACCATTTTAGTGAGACTGTGTGTTTTTGTATAACGGGGAGGGGCTGTGAAAGGTAATTATCTATCCTTTGCGCAAAAGCCACCATTAAAAAGGACCTAAAAAATTAGGGAATTTTAATATCCGAGGTCCAAAGAGGTTAAAAGAGCCTGAAACAAAAAAATTTAAGGCAATAAAAAGCAATTCATGCCAAATATGGGCCTCTTAGGTTTCACCATCAATTCTCCAAAGTTTGAGAATTTAGAATACCTCTATTCAAAAAGTATATCTGAGGGAGTTTGGTTGGAGAGTCTTTAAACGGGTTTGCACTTCCTTGAAATTCCTGAAAAAGCATAAAATCATTTTGGACGTTATTGGTGTGAAAATCACTTTGAGCTTTGATTTGTCGATTTGATTGAGTCAATATCTTATATTGTCATTATATTACACCAAAGGAAGCATTTGAGTTCATTCGCTAGGAGTATCCAATATTCATCGTGCACATATGTCATGTTTATATGCATTGATTTTCCTATCGAATTTGATCACACCACCTCATTTACGCTATCATCGACTTGGTTGGTTTGTGTTCATTCATGGTGTGATTTTAACCTTGTGTCATCCCGCACTTGTTTCTTTGATTTATTTCTCTCATTTGTCTATTTGGGGACATCATAAAAAGGGGGAGAATGAATTATCTTATTATGGGGGAGATTTTGAAAGTTGAGTTTTCTCATAAAATTGGTATATATGTTTATCTCATTTCAAACTCGATATGTCACTTGGTATTTTTGCTTTGCCTCATGTGTGTAGGTACTACATGGATTATCATTGGATTGCACACCCTGATGAGAAAAGTGTTGAGATTTCTGAAAAAGTTGAAGAGCAAACGTTGTAGTCTTATTCAATTGTATCTTTCCAGTTTTGGGTTTATGGAAGGGTAGATTTGTATAGGCATTTTTAGTTGTTTGATAATTCGGATGTTTTATTTTTATGTATGTACCGGCATAGACATAGGGGAAGATTTGTAAGGACATTTTTGTCCATTATCAATTTATTATGTCGCACGCCGTTACACAGTTGAAGAAATTCAAGATTCATACATTCATCAACGGATCCGAATATCAAAAGAAGAAGAGGAATCAAAGTCTGACAACCGGACCACTCTGCCTGGAATAAAAGAACCGATCCGGTCAACCGGACCGGTCCTCCTCAAACCCGGACCGATCCGACTGCTGAAGGCCAGTATACCCCGGACCGCAAGCAAACCGATGAAGCCTGAAATTAAATAACCGATCCGGTCAATCAGACCGATCCACCTCAGACTCGAACCGGTCCGCCTGGGATAAACTCAAACAGATCGTGTTCAGATTTTTAAGGCCGGAGACTTCTTATTTAAACCCACTACGGGAAGTGGTTTTCCAAGACTTATACACACGATTTTTAGAGTACAGAAAGCCCTAAGTCTTCACCAATTGAGCATCTAGACTCTAGGTATTTGATTCACACAAATTGCCAATCTTTTGTGAATCACTTTGCAACCCAGGAACGCACTTTTGCTATTCACACCCTTGTGGAGAAGACTGTTCTTCTTCTCCATTGCAGCCCTACTGGAAAGGGATAGTTCCAGCCGCCGACTACAGAATCCTACACCTGAGGGTAATTCTTAGTCACTTGTATTTTCATTATAATCTGAAATTGTATAGCTACAATATTATAATGAAAATAAATGGTTTTGCCCCTTTGGGGGATTTTTCCTCACAAGCATGTGTTTGAATATTCTTGCTGTGTTCATTATCGTATTCAATCACATAATGTTGTATGTTTAGTGTTTGTTTGGGTTAAAAGGTGTTTAATATATAATTTGCTCATTTGAACGCAAGCACATACGTTCTCAAGTTTTAGCCGAATAACCTCGACTAAGAACAATCAAACCAACATAAATTCGACACATGAAAAGTATAGCCACCACATGCTTATCCGAAATAAAATGTACAACTGCCATGAGAAACATGCTCGAAAGTACAGATGATATACTATCCCTATCTATGAGTGAATCAGAAAGGCATCTAATGCAAGGCATGCAACACCCACATGTACCACAGTTACGTACCCTGGGATAAGATCTAGTTTGACGCCCCTGTGGTCGGACATCTAAAAGGGTTTTAAAAATATTTGCTAGAAAAGATTAGAATCCAAAACATTTTGATAATATTTAGCAAGTGAATTAAATTGTAGTAAAATAAAATGCATGGATGCTCTTCATATTTAAGCTAGTGTCGCACTCTCTTCAGGACCGACTCACCCCTCAACTAATGTGTACACCTATCATTTTTCTATATAACCCACCTAGTCATCTACCCCATAACTAGTTCTTCCTTATTGCCACCCCACTCTAACCTGAGTATCTTTAATATATGATTTATAAGTTGTATATCACATTAACTTAACAAATCATTTTTTTCAGTTGAGGCCATATAACATTATCACTAGTTATATAATAAAAATACCATTCAAATCATGTATTTTCCCGTATATAATTATCTGCACCATCTATATATACGTGTCTTCATATTACAACATTCATGCACATGCCATAATTATATAGCCATCCTCCCGAGTAAGCACTCACCGAATATTCTCTATAATGCTATCAATTAAGGTATACTTATCCACCCTGACTCGGTTAGCACCCCGAATCATTGAAACAAAATAAACGCAATGGAGGTGGTAGTAGTTCCCTCCAAAAATGAGACCGAATCATATATAAGACGTCTCAACCCTAAATACGGACGATATGACCTGGGGACTATGCTCACCCTACTCCTCAAGCTAGGGGATTGACCTACATCGCTCAACCTCCTATGATAGCACTGGAGGGGGTATGCTTTTACAGAATATCGAGTCATTGATATCTATGATCACACACAATATATATATATATATATATATACACACACACATTAAATTAAATCCCATCTATACTGTGAACAAAACCCGTAGCACTTGCCAAAATTACCCCCGAGTCTATATTCCGACTCAAATTTAATTAAACACGCATTAATTAATTTTATTACCTTGGCGTCACACAACCAATATACCCGAACTTGTTCACTTGGTCCAAAATAAAATAATCAGAATTTATTATTCAAAAATCATTTCAATAAGTCTTGCACACTTATTAATTTAAGGTTCCTATTTCACTCAAATTAAACCTTAATTCCCTTTGGGATTATCACCCTAATTATCCCTTTATCATTTCGCACAAATAAGCCCATATATGTAATCACCAAAACCAAACCCCCAAAATATTAACCCACAACTGAACCCGGTGCCAAATTAGGGTAAGAGGGAAAAGGCGGTCGGAAAAGCAATCTTGCTTGTACGACTAGCCTATCGTTTGAACAACATTAGCTGTCGCTCAAACGAAAAACCAAGTCGTTCGAACGAACATGGTTTTCTGTCTCCTCCTTCATCATTTGGAAAATCCACAATTGTTAACTCTTAAACACATTTTGCTCAAAATTTCTACACAACAACCATTCACAACTTATGCTAAACCCACGATTTCAAGATCCCCAAATCTTAATTTAATAATCACACATATTTAATGCTTAAAAACTAAATTCTCAAATCCTCTATAGATTATAAATCTAAATTTATTAAAACCCAATTTAGATATTAATTAACCCCAAAACAGTACATTCATCTCACACCCACTATGATATAAATAGAAATCTCCAATTAATTAGAAGCAAGTTTAACCATTTGACTTGTAAGGTTTGTAGGGTCTAAATCTCTTATTGTAGATTATGGGTTTGATGAAGAATGTCCACACTTGTTCTTGATTTAGGCTCCCAATATTTTTCTAATTTCTCCCTCTTTTCTCCTCCACTTGATTAGATTTTCTAAAATGAGTTATGGCTCTCACACCCTCTTACTTTTAGGGTTTATTTAGTCAATCCCGTTTTTAGGCTCGTGGGATTTATTAAAAGGGCCAAACACTCTTATATGGGCTCAAATATGTCTAAAAATGCTCCGAGACCCATTTACTACCCACGAGTACTCTTTTTCGACTATATCGACCAATCCGGACTCAACCGTGCACTCAGAATTGCAATCTGAATTATTTTACTAAAAGTTAATATTCACCTATTAGCCTATTAAATTATTACTATACACTTAGTAAATTTAAATCCCATAAATATTAATCGTCTACTCACTTGATTAATAATTAAGTAATATTAAAAATAATTAATTAAACTAAATCACAACACAGAAGTAATTTAAATTTTACCGAATTAATTAATTAATAAAATCCCTAAAAATACGAGGTGTTATAGTTACTCATTTTATTTTTATTTTGTACTTATATTTATATTTATATTTTATTATATATTATAATTTAAATAAAACTAACTCACTTTTGTTTTGTTTTGTATTTGTTCGACAGGAACAATTCGCCCTCCTCCCACTTGTCCGCGACACCACGTTCGAATAATTGAGAGATCAATACAAAATGTGTAAGAAAAATAAGCGGGCATGGTATTTTGGTCGGGACTAGGAGTCCATCTTGACGCTTAGGGACATTGTACCGCCGAAGGAGCTAATCTCATTGGCAAGCTAGTAGTAGTTTGTTGACAATGAGATCTCAAATAGGCGGTTGTCCTCTCCTCAATTAGGAAGAAAAAATCTGGCCTAAAAGTCGATGTGCACCACTCTGGGGATACGTCTTACGCTGAGGTGGAGCAAAAGATGGAAAGTCTTTAATTTTCTTACATTTATGTTTTATGTTATTCTAATTTAATATTATTTTGCAATACTTACTGTGAGCACAAGAATTATCACAATAATTTATCAAGAAAGCAATATTAAGATAAAAGAAATTGATCACACACAAAAACAGATGTACGTGGTTTGGAAACATGCGTACATCCACGAAGAGGTTACTATGTTCTTATTAGTGCCTTTTAATAATCAAGGTTACATTCCATCGCTCTGGGCCAAGGTTTATAATTTATAGATGCGAGAAATAAGAGATCGAGTTGTATAAGTAATTATATTAGCTAATGGATAATTGATGGTGTCCCTAAATATCTCCTCTGAGATTGTTGGTAATCGATTTTAGTATATCTCTATTCATTTAAGTGCATGTAAATACATGAGTCTTAATGAATAACTGGTTTGGGCTGGGCAGTCCACCGTGCATAGTGGGCTTGTTGGGTACTCTATTGGGCTGAAAAAAATCAGTCCTCACAATTGCCCCTTAAATTTTTGGGCTAAACACTTGGGCCAACATATTTTAAGTATGTCCAAGGCCCGTTGCCTAAACTGTTTTTAAAGCCAGGATGACAAGATTGTAATACTTACGAACATAAGAGAGTACACTTGCCCGAGGTCAAACATCATGGCAGTTTTGGGGTTTTATTGAAGAGGCTGGGACACACATGTCCAGGTAGGCACTTAGAGTGCCAAAATCCTCGTTAATGATTGTGCTTCATCATTATAACGAAGCTCAAAATTAGATACATTACCTCCAACCATCATTTTTCAAACCACAAAACTACAAGTGTTTACTTCACCTGTTCGTCATATTCTCAGAGCTTCCATTCATTACTGTAAGTTATCCTCATTTTCTCTTTGCTTTAACTACTTTGACTATTATTATTTTGTTGCTAGAGTTTTTATATCATCCATTGCACTTTTAGATAAAAAAAACAATAGAAAAATTTAGAAAATTTTACAAAATTCTTCAATGGGTAGAAATCGACTTTCCCCCCAATCCCCACAGATGTCTGTGACATAGAAGGGAGCATAGGATTCATACCTTCTTGATCACACCAGAGGGTTTAACTTTTCCCCCAACCCACCTTTTCTAAGATTATTCAAGTACCTTATTGCCGTCCATTCACAATGTTCCCCAAATGTTTAAAAAATTATAAATAGGGTCCATATAATACATGGATTGTATGAGCCCAATTTAGGACTTACTGAGCTTTGTTACTACTACGTTTGGTTGTGAAACAATGACAGTAATTTGCACTTGAAGATAAGAAATGCTAATAGAATTTCAATCGTGAATCTTCCAGTCTCCCACAAATATTATTGGGGTTTTGGCTTCGTTGCCAGAAATTGACAACATCCACCCCACATGAGGGCGAGAGGTATCAAGGTCCTCGGATCCCTGACTGGGGGATGATAATATAGGTCATTTTCTCTTTGCTCCTACTTGTTTGATGTTTCTTTTTTTCTGTTTATTTCTCCCTACTTTTGTTTCATGTGCTCTGATTTATATTTTCTGCCTCTTTTTTTTTCATCTCGCGATAAGAATCAGGAGTTTGACTCGAGCGATATGAGAGTTGCTGATCACCTTAAAGCATAGAGAGATAATATGATGGTGAGCACCCTCGTTCTGTAACTTATCTTCTAGAATATAAGAATACCCCTTGTAGTTTTATTTCTCGATCAATTGATAAATCCCTGCTTTGGAAATTCCTGAACTGGGGCCCTCTGAACCAATTATGGTAGAGGAAGAGGAAGATGACGAAGAAGAATAAGAAGAGGAAGGAAAAGGGATAAGAGGAGGAGGAGGAAGAAAAATAAGATGAAAAAAAAATAAAAGAAAGAGATGGACCCCCCCCCCCCCAACTGAAAAGGAGAGTGATGAATGTTGATGATGACGATCATGCTATTTTTTCTGATCGAATGAAATCAATGAAGATAGCATATGGATTCACCTAAGGTCAGTGGATCAAACTTGGGGGAAAGGGGAAAGAGAGAAATAATAAGATAGAGAGAGAGAGAGAGAGGGGGGGGGGGAGAAAGAAGAAGAAGAGAGGAGGAAGGAGGAGGTAAAGAAAAGGCTGACTCTAAAGCCTCCTACCGAGCAGTTTTTTCACCATGGCTATCGAGGGGTCTAGTGTGGTCAACACTCCCATACTAGCTCCTAATTTGTTGAAAGGGTCCATGATTATGACTGATTCCAAGCACTATTTATGACTGGGGTTGGCCCAACTGGAACTCAAGTTTTCCCAAAGACTTGCTCTAGTAAGTTTTCCTCTATTTTCTCTTATCTTTTTTCTTTGTATTCGTCTTTTGCGAACTCATCTTTCTCTTTCTCTATTGTGTAGTTTTTGGCTGACCTCACTACTCTTATGGATGGTCACACCGACCAATCCAAAAATAATGAGATCTAAAATATTCCATTAAGAAGTATGAAAAAAACATAGCCGATGACCGTGCTTCTCTATAGCGGGAAAGGTAGAGCTCGACAAAGGCCTATGCCGATCTTCAGGTGGTCAATAAGTTGGTCATTGTAAAAAAGTAAAAGCTTGCTCAAGAAAATTTAGTCCTGGTCAAGAAGGTTCAAAATTTGGAGGAGGAGCTCCCGAGCATGAAGGATAACAGTTAAACTGAAGGCTGGGATGCGGCCTATGATGATGCTGAGCTCGAGATCGCATATGCCAAAAATGTATCCTTCGAAAAAGGATGGGATCAAGCTCAGGGAGCAGTGGGAGTCACTACAGATTCTGAACTATTCCAACTCCATCCTCTTAGACCTAATCCTATTGCTGAAGAGTGTATAGGTAGTCACCCTGTTGATCAAGCTGATAAGGACTCAAACGAGGCCGAAACGAATGCTGTTGAGAAGGGGAAGGCCCTAAGAAATTATTAGCACATGAAAGAATAGGGTTACATAGTTGTAGAACTTTTCCTTTTTTTAGCGTGCTTCATAATTTTTCTCCTCCAGTTGTACTGGAATTTAGCCTCCCCTTATTTAATCAATGAAAATGACTTTTATTTTATTCGTGTGTTTAGTTCTTTCACTTATGCTGATTTTCATTCCATTTCTTATTTGTTGTGCTATTTATATCTCATTATCCTGGAGGACTATATTCCTCCCACCTCAAAGTTGGGGACGATTTTGGGACTAGATACCAGCGGCCAAGATAGTAAGATTTTTGTAAAGCTTTGCAAGTAGATTAAAGCGAGGACTGAGCAGTGTGAGCTGGTAACAAAGTTGAACAATGGTCTTCTTATCATGGAGGACATTGGTAGAACAATGGTCTTCTTATCATGGAGGACATTGGTTCCTCATTGCAAGACGAGATAAATCGTTTGAGGTCACGGGTCTTAGAGACAAAGGATGGCAGTGAAGCAGGCGATGTGATCCAAACCGAGAACAATGCTCTAAGGAAGGAGGTCGTCGATCTAAAAAAGGACATTCAATGGGATATATCATTGTAGTTGGTCTCCAAAGAAATGTTACAAGGTTGAGGAACTTATTCAGAATGGGCGCTCGAAATTATGTTCGGCAAATGGTGATGAAGGCTCTATTGATACACCTGTGAGGCTGAAGGAGGTCGAGGATGTTGCGTTCAAGCTTGGGTAGCTAACTACCCTTAACGAGGTCAAGACCCCTTAGGAATCAGACCTATGGTATAAGTACTAGGTAGAGTGTGTTGCTTGTAGTCAGCCTCCCTTATCAAATGAAGATAAATGGATCCCCATCGATGACATTCTTGCCCAGCTATTAAACCATTACCTTGAAGATGATGAGGAGGTGTTATATCCTAATTTAAATGATGGACAATGAGCACACACGGATGATTATATTACTCTCCATCCATAGTTGGTCTAGGTCCTTTTATGGTTTTTAATGTATTTTGTATTCCTGTAATTGTGCTCTCCCATATTTATCAATGTGTATAAATTTTAATTATCATCTTGTTCCATATTTTGAGCATGTGTTTATTAAATCTGAGTTTATAACTGCCTTTGTATTTTGACTGCTAATTATAAAGAGTTAATGTTCATCGACCACTTAGGACTTTTGCAAACCATTCAATACTTGTTGATCATTTCAGTCTTCTCGTCGATTAAATATATTATTTTGCGCTCTTGCCTACTAAATAAGTTTGGTAACTTGTGTTTGAACATTCTCCCAGTCCAATATGCCTTAATAGTATCATTCCATGTTCCTTACCTTATAGGTCGTGTTGTCACACTTCCGTAGGCCTGGGTGGGATGATGGAGAGAATGTACCTAATTAATGGGCCATCCCCCTGATCAAGGTTTTATTGACCAACATAGTTGGCGACCATCCAAAGTTGGATTTTTTGCCTAAGGATCCACTGTAAGACTTTTTCTAATATCAGGGCAACTCACGAGGTCTATTGTGCTTATGACAAAGGCCCAAAGGTTATAGCCATTGAAATAATTTAATAACTTATTGTAATTACTATGAACCCAGTTCGGCACAATAAAATCCCTTGATTGAAATAAGTTGAATAACTTATTGCGATACGAAGGAGTTTTGTTATGCATGATGATGTTCTTTGGCTAAGATAAGCTGAGCGGCTTACTGTAATCAAAATTAATTTCTTCGTGTGGTTGAGGGAGTTATCATTAGTAAATGGTGCATAATACTGAGAAACATAACACAAATTTAAAGCAGCCAATGTACAAAATCAAAATACGATAGCCAATAAGTCTTTATTCATTGAATATTAACTTGTAAGCATCAGAAGTTTGAAAATAAGAATTCTCATAAACTAATGTGCTATTAAATAAGACTAAAAGTAGAACTTCTTGAGGTTGGCTACATTCGTTCTCTTGGTATCTCCATTCCCTCTAGAGTTTTCAAGTGATATGATTCTTGAAGGTCGTCCCTGATCACCTTAAAAGGTTCTTCCTAGTTCGGTCCCATCTTGTCATCTAACAATTTTATGGCACTACCGAGGTATTTCCTTAGGACATAGTCCTTTACCTAGAACCTCCTCGAATTGAATTTTTTGTTATAATGCATAGCCATCTTGATCACGGGATTCTCTCTTTGCTCGTCTACTAAGTTAAGTTCAGTGCGTAATGCATCGTTATTCATTTCTTGGTTGACTAAGTTGGTTCTCATGGTAGGGAGATCGGATTCAAGTGGGATAATAACTTCCATTCCATAGGTGAGAACAAATGGTATTTCTCCAGTTGGTCTCCTAGGAGTAGTACGATGGGCCCACAGAACATAATGGATCTCGTCCACATAGACACCCTTCGCTCTTTCCCACCTTTTCTTTAGGCTATTTATCATTATTTTATTGGAATCTTTTAACTGACCATTGCCATAAGGATAGTACACATAACTAAAATGGTGATTGATACCATGCTCATCACATAAGCCTTGAAATAATCTGCTTTCAAACTGTGTGATGTTATCGGCGATGATAGTTCTTGGTACCCCAAAGCGTGTTATGACGCTCTTCCAGAAGAACCAAGTCATGTCGGCATCACAAATGTTTTCCACTGGTTCTGCCTCTACCCACTTGGTGATGTAGTCTGTACCGACCAGAAGATACTTGTGATTTCTAGGTGCATTAGGTAGTCGTCCCATAATATGCAGTCCTTATTTCATAAACGACCAAGGAATTGTGAAAGATTTTAGGTCGCTGGCTAGCTAGTGGACCGTAAGAGATAATTTTTGGCACTTTTCACATCTGCGAACATAGGTACTTGCATCATTTTCCATGTGAGGCCACTAGTAAACTTCCTTAATAGCTCTTAAGGCTAATGAACTCCCCTTGCATGACTTCAACAAATACCATCATGGAGTTCACTGAGAACTTGCTCAGGATCATGTGGATAGATGCAATGGAGGTATGGTCCTGTGAATGATCTCTTGAAGAGATTTCCCCTGGTACGAAATACAAACGGGAAGCTTTTACCCTCACTTGATGAGCTAATGTCTTATCATTAGGCAGTGTGTCACCCCGTAGATTGGCAATGATGGGATCCATCCAATTAGGGGCCCTTTTTGTGAGGAGGACTATTAGGAGACCACCATCTAGTCAATGCTTGGTTGGTCAAGGATCTCTATCTAAATAGTTCTATTAATATCAATGTCCACTATTGAGCTTAGGGATTTTAAGGGATCAGTGTGACTATTCTGTCCTTATAGGAAATCTTGAATATGTTCTCAAATCCTGCCATAAGAATTCTTACTACAGTGAGATGTGTTGTGATCTTATCATCTTTTGCATTAAAATCTACAATTACTTTCTTGGATACAAGTTTGTAATCACCGAACATGTTGAGGTACCTTTCCCATAACTACTGGGATTTGTGCAAACTAGTGATCAGTTCTTCGTATTCAACTTCGTTGTAGGAGTCTTAAAATCCAAACTTAATTACATGTTTGATGATCGCATCTTATGGTGTGAGGAGGATGATTCCAAATCCTTCCATACTAGAATTGGAGGCGCCATCAACGTATCGGGTCTCGTCCTTAGACTGAGCCTCCTCGTTTGTTGGCTGATGCATTTGCTGTTGGTCGATAAGCTGGTCCCCTATTAAATCGGCTATAAAATAAACCAAGACTTGTCCCTTTCTTATTATTCTTAGCTCAAAGTGGATATTGAACCTTTAGAGCTCGAATGACCAGTTCGAGAGTCGTCCAGAGAGGTCGTCTTTCCAAATAACATCTTTGAGGGGATATGAAGTGATCACTGTTATTGAGTGAGCTTCGAAGTAGTGTTTCAAATTACATAAGGAAACCACTAATGAATAGTCTATCTTTTCCAAGGGCAAGTAGCATATCTCTACATCTAGAAGCATCTTACTAGTGTAATAGACGGGGTATTGTTCGCCCTCCTTCTCCCATACCAGAGTCGAGCAAAAAGTTTGGTCTGATACTGCGAGATAAAGATACAAAAGATCTCCATCGTCGAGAATCACCAATAGGGGCGGTTTTCTAAAGTAGGAATTGATATCCTCCAAAGATCTTGAGCAATCATCATTCCACATGAGGCCTTTGTCTATATTTAGAAGCAGGAAAAATGGTCGACAATGTTTTGAAGACTTGAAGATGAAGCAATTGAGTGCTACAAGTATACTAATAAGCTTTTGAATATCTCATAACATCCACATAAACTAAACCTTGGTGATTGAGTCAATCCGATATGGATTGGCCTCAATTCCTCTTTTGCTGATTAAATAGCTTAGAAACTTACCTGATTGGGAATCGAATGAATAATAACTTGAGTAATTGAGGCCAATCCAGATCGGGGTTATGAAGGATTTTTTATCCTGGTCGGGGATGAACAACGAAATTTGATGGAACCCTAAATAGGTGTCTAGAAAACTCATCCTTTTATGTGCTACAATAACATCAACTAGTTGATCAATCTTAGGAAGTGGGAAACTGTCTTTGGGGTATGCCTTATTGAGGTATGTGAAATCAATGCACACCCTCAAATTGTCATTTATCTTTCATACTATCACTAGGTTGGATAGTAACTTGGGGAACTGAACATCCCTAATGGACCTTGCATTCATAAGCTTCCTTATTTAATTCTCCACCGTTTTAGCCTGCTCGAGGGTTGTTCGACGTTCCTTTTGAGTGATCGGTATAAAGGTTAGATCAACATGCAGATAATGGTAGGCTATGTCGGGATCAATCCCAAGAAGATCATATGGCTCTCATGTAAAAACATCTAGATTGATTCTGAAGAAGGGACTTAAATTTTTCTTTTCGTGATCAGTGAGTGAAGTTCTAATAAGAAACTTTCTCTTTGGAAATCTATCATCAGTTCAAACTTCCTCTAGGATTTTAATGACCCTATTAGTGGGGTGAATCCTAGTCTCCTCCACCCTTGGTCGACTGTAGTGTGATTGCTCTTTAGAGGGGGTAGCCCCATCCTGGGCTTTCTAAGGAGCATATTTTGGCTCCTATTTCTTCTTATTCCAGTGATTGATGGCCACAATAAAGTAATTATTAGGAGTGGCTTGCTCTCCACGAATCTCGACCACGCCTCGATCGATGATACATTTCAGCTTCTAGTTGTAGGTAGCTAGTAGTTCCTTATAGAATGCTACCAGCCTATGCATAAAATGGAATAATATGAGGACTCTATATCCACCACCAAGAACTCGATCAGATTCAAGATGTTGCCATCCCTGAATGGAAATACTATCTTTCCAATCGATATTGTAATTCTCCCTGCAAAGTTGTCCAACAAAATTGTGGCGTCCTTGAGGTCGGCTTGGTTGAGCTTCAGCTTGTGGAATAATGCTAGGTACATCATTTCTGACAAGCTTCCCTGGTCTACCAGCAGCTTATCGACGTCCCAATTTGTAATTTTGAGAGTTATCACGAGTTCATCATGATGTGGAGTCCTTATTCCGATCATATCCTCTTTAGTGAAGATGATGTATTTGGTGTAGTCGATATCCTCTGGTCATCGGTGCTTTCTAGTTTATCTTTTTATAGGGTCAATTTAGAATGCCTGTATGACACCAGTGTCCTTCTTAAACTCCATCCGAATAACATTCCATTAGATCTGCTTTAGGTCGGACAATAAGTCGATCTCCATCGATGCCTCTCCATTCTTTATAGTTTCCTTTGCAGGCGAGCATTCTCTTCCCCCTGGGGCATGTGTCTTCCTTTTTTTCACGAAGCTTGGTTTCATAATCTTCGACCAACCTATAGATATGGGTAGACCTAGGTGCTACCTCACTTTCTTTAGAAGGCTACCTTTGTTGGTGAAACCTTGGATTTGGTTGCTAGAGAATCTCTGACCTGAACCTAGGTGGGACTTGGTGTACCTGTACATCACCAATATGAGGAATATTGTTGATTTTATGAGACAATACGGGCTTTCGGTTGATGAATGATTTCGTAGGAAAATGAATTGTTTCCTAGAGACGTCGCCAATTGTTAGCGTAAGAATTATCACAATAATTGATCAAGAAAGAAATACCAAGATGAAAACAATTAATCAGAGACGACAATAGATCTACGTGGTTTAACGACTATCCTACGCCGAAGGAGAAGTTACTATGTTCTTATTAGTGTCTCTCAATGATCGGGGTGACATCCCATTATCCCGGGCCAGGGTTTATGTAATACCCCGTATTTTTTGGCGATATTTATTTTTGGGATTAATTAATTAAATGAGAATTAATTGGGAATTAATCCGGATAAAATACTAGCGAGATGTGAGTTGGTATTTGACTATATTGAGTATATATGATGATATATGAATGTTGAATGATGAAATTTGTCGTGAGATTGATATACGACAATTTGGACATTTTATTGGGACACGTGAGACAATCGCGTCAGGAGATAATTATTTAAATTGTAAAAGTGAAATTTAAATTCTATTAACCGTATGGTCGTTTTGAGTGCGCCAACGCATCCGGAAGGGTCGAGATAGTCAGAAAACACTAGCCGGAGGTTTAGTTTGGGTCCCGGGGTATTTTTAGGCCATACCGGCAACATAAAGGGTATTTTGGTAATTTCGTATTTTTGGGGAATTAAAAGTGACGAAAATTAAGATTTTTTATCTGATTGGGAATTGACCCACTTAACCCATTAACAACCCATATTAACCTAGAAGGCTACGTAGGTTATTAGAATTAGGTTTTCTAATATTTCCCAAAGAAAACCCTAGCCACCATAGCCATTGGAGAAGAAAGCTTGGAGAGCGAGAGATAGAAGGGAATTCTGCAGAAAGACAGAGAGAACTTCTTCAAATCGTCATCAAAATCTGAGATTGAATCAAGGCAAGTGGTTTAAATTACGTTTTTATGCAGTAAATGCTTCTTCCATGCTTAGACTATCCAATAAATCAAATTGTTCTTGGGAGTTTAATAAAAAACCATTTTAATTGGACTTAGAACTTAAATTTTGAGAAGAAATTACATGTAGAATCGTATAGAGATGATTACCCTGATGTTAATATATGTCGGATGTAATAAAAACGGATCTAATTTGAGTAAATTGATGATTATAAATTCTAGGGTTTATGTTCTTGAAAATTTGGGGAAAAGTGAAGAGACTTGATGATTTAATGATGTTTAGGATGAATTGATTCCTTAAAACACGTTAGTATGTGACCTTGATATGTTTAGGATTGATTAGAGACCTTTAAACATTATGGGGACGAATTTTGGTTGAGATTTGAGGTGTAGAAATTGGTGAAAAATGAGATAGGATTTCTGGGCTTGAATCTGGTCACTCGTTAGAAGACCTACCCAGGTCGTTCGAACGAGCTCGTTCGAACGAGCTTCTAACGAGTTGACAGTTTGGGGTTCTAACGAGAGGGATGTTCGTTCGATAATCTCGTTCGAACGAGATCTCGTTAGACAGCCCAGTTCGTTCGAACGAAATCTCGTTCGAACAGCCTCGTTCGAACGAGACTTCTAACGAGCTGGCAGTTTAGGCCTTTTTGGCCTGTTTTGATTTTGGGAGTCCCGTAATGGTGATAACGTTCCTTTGATGGTGTATTAGTATACTTGGGACATTTGGGATATAATGAGGAGTAAATTATATAAGTGTGTATCGAATCCAATAGACATTATGAGCTGAGACGTGAGTGCCTACTACGACGTGAGAATAAATTATGGCGCGTATAAATATGGACCGGGATTATATAAGTTGTATATATATTAAGTTGGTACGAGAATGCGATAAGTACTACAATTAAACTACGGTGATTACTAAGATGCGTGTTTACTTAGTATTGATATATGATTTGTGTGTATGACATACCTACCATACTTGCTATCACGGGAGGTTTGCGTTCGCTTAGGGACCTCTAATCCTTGTGTTGCCCGGATTTAGACTGGTTACCTCGATGAACATAGGTCAGAGAAGGACTTATTGGGATGTTAATAAGTCTGCTGATCGTGGGAGCGCAGGTATGTGCGTGACCCATGTGACGTGACTGTGTTCGCCTCCACTGTTTGTGATTTATGTTATCTGAACGATTCCTGAGAGATTCGGAATACGTGATTCCTTATGTACGTGATGTACCGGAATGGATAGCAGAGTATGTGTGCACCGCAGCTTAGTCTCGGGGTGCTTATATTGTATATTTATGTTGTGGAAAATATACACTTAATAAACTGGGAACTTTCATATGGTATTGTGTGTATAACTATGGAATAACAAAAGGGATGATCTATAATGAGTTGTATTACTTTTATGTGAGAACCTGAATTTACGTTAAGCCCCTATTTAATTGCGAGCGTTATAATGTTAATGGGAACCGAGTAATAAGGGTAGAACCTATGACAGTTGTAACAACCCAAGACTTTCGGAACAGTGATTATTTTATTTTGGGAGAAATAAATAATATTTTATTGGAGAATAATTAAAATTGGCAATTGAGGTCAAAATTTAGAGTTGTTAGAAAGTGTGTCGAATGGAAATTCTGAGGGTACCATCGTTTCCGGAAGGGTCGAGAAAGTCGAAATGACTGTACTTGAGGTCTATTTAGGTTCCGAAATAATTTAGGACCGTTTGACTCGAATTAAAGTTACCGAGTCATTTAAAGTGTGTATTATCATTTAAAGATGTGTACCTTGGGAAATTAGGCTTAAAATCCACGTGAGAATCATTCTCACTTAAGAGAGAAAGAGAAAAAGAAAGAAAGAAAGAGAGAAGAAGAAAGAAGAAGAAAGGAAGGAGAAAAAGAGAGAGAAAGTGGAGGATTTCCGGCCATTTCGCGATCTAGAGGCGGATTCAGACCCTACGAACCCGAGGCAAGTGATTAAACTTGCTAAATAATTGTTGTGTACCATTTATTGCATGATTTGTGGATGAAATTTATGGGTTTTAGGTTTAGTTTGATAAAACCTAACTTTTTGGGAAAACTTTAGATTTGTGGTGTATAAATGATTTCTAGGTTAGAAATTAGTTTATATGTATTCTAGGATGAATATTGATGATATATATGTGATTGGGTTGAAGAGAAATGAAGAGAAAATGATTAAAATGAATTTTGGAATTTTGGAGAAGATGATGAATAGTGATTCAGCGTCACTTCCGAATCAATTCGGCCATGATGCGAATCGATTCGGCTTTTGGTCAAAAAATAAAAATTGTAGATCTTTTCGATACGGTCGCGTCAGCGCTGACTGGATATTTTTCAGATTTTTTTTGGATTTTTAATGATTTTTCTACGAAAAGCTGTCCAAGATCGAAATTGTTAGTCAGAAATTATGGTTAAAATTATTTGGAGATAAATATTAGTGGATTCCCAAATAGGGTGTTAGCACATCTAAAGAACTCGAGGAGATGAGAAAACTTTGGGTTCGTAGGAATAAAAATCCGAGTTATAATTTAAATGAATTTTGGGATTTTTGGCTTACTTAAAAAGTAGCCATTTTCGAGGTTCAGCAGGGCCGAATCGATTCGTCCCCCTAGCCGAATCGATTCGGAAATATGCAGGTGCCCAGGTCTGAGTGACCGAATCGATTCGGACCCCAGCCGAATCGATTCGTCCTGAGACAGAGTCCCAGGTCTGATGACCCGAATCGATTCGCCTTCCTGGCCGAATCGATTCGCTGGGCCGAACCGATTCGGAATAGGCCCGAATCGATTCGGAAACAGGGCTTTTGTGGGATTGTTTTTCTAAGGAGAATTCCAGCCCGTTTTGTTCGAGGTTATCGAATGGGGATCTCTATAGCAGACATTTGAAGTGTGTTTTCGAGACTTTTAGTGAGTTTGCCTTATAAGAAATTATTGGAGTCGTATGGACTAAATTTGAGGAATACCGATTAGAAATTATGGTGTATACTAAGTGGGGAGGATGTGTGAGTTTTAGCGATTAGTGTATCAGGAGAGAGATATATTAAAACTAAACAATGACACAAATTCAATTGCGCCTAAGAGCGTATAATGAAAATGAATATATTGTTGCAGGTATACCTTATATAATGGTATATCTTTATTATGTGGGACGTATGTATACCTTATATGATGGTGTATATACATGTTAGGCATACCCTCTCCTTGCTATCATTGGGAAGTTTCGTGCGTAGTGGGTGAGCATCCTGACTCAAAAAGTAGGATGTGGATATTCCCCAGGTCATAGTCGTCCATGGTGGTCATCATATGACATTATATATATATATATATATATATATATATATATATTTATTATTTTAGGGGTGAGAGGTCGTGGGTATGTGTCGCTCTCACCTGCCGGTTAGGAGCTATGACCGCTTCCCGGACGTCGTGTGCGTGAGTTGATCACGAGGTGGGTGTCGTTGAACCCCACCAGGTGGCCCCAGTTTGCTACGTATATGGGCTGCTGGAAGATGATAGCATGTGAGCCTGCGTCCTTCGAGTTATAGCTCGGTTGGATGGTTATTATTGCTTGTGTTTGTATTTGGGTGTCAAGGGCATAATGGACCTCAATGACCCACATTGCCAGGATTAGTGTATCGGGGGGGTTCCTTGTTTGGATTTCTCTTCGGCGAGACGTCCCACGCACGAACCGCAGTGTAACGTTGGAACTTGGGGATAAGTTTAGTCCTTAATGCTCATAATTATATTATATACATATATCACCTATCCCGACAATCGACAGTGCCAGGAGTAGTGTAACGGGGGGGTTCCTTGTTTGGATTTTGCTCCGGCGAGACGTCCCATGCATGAAACGCCGTGTACTGTTGAGAATTGGGAATATTAATTAATTAAAATTGGATAATAATCATTTGGGTTACATGCATCTTGCATTGAGGGCATAATGAGCCTCGAGGATCGATACGGTCAAGAGTAGTGTAACGGGGGGGTTCCTTGTTTGGATTTCGCTTCGGCGAGACGTCCCACGCACGAAACGCAGTACCGTGTTGAGAATCGGGAGGAGTTTAGTCCTTAACTCTTGATGCTAATAACTCATCTATAATAATTATATATATGGTTTCATGCCCTATATGGGTATCACTAGAATATAAATTCTAGTAATTGAGATTGATGGTGTATGTTGATGATGTGGACATGATTGGATCATGTAACTTTATATGTTCAACAAATGAACATTATAAAGATAACTATAACAATTGCATTAAAGATAATGTATATATCTTAATGTATAGAAATAAATGTAGAATTGGGACATAGGTTACACGGTTTCACTTAAATACTTCTTTTGGGTTTAAGTTAGAATCCTCTTACCTAAATTAGAATCGAACATCCTTTTGGGGACACGTGCATACGCTTAGTGCGCGCTTTAGATGAGAGGTGAGTTGAATTTTGGTGGATTGTTCGATTCCAGCTAAATCATGTAATAATGCATTTATAATTATTATGCATTTTAATACACTTGCTATAAACTGTTTTTCAAACTCGGGTTCTGACCCGTTTATATTTTCCTCCTCCATGTATATATTGTATTACTTCAGGTGTTCCTCCGCAAGGACGCCTTTGATATTCATCCATTCAGGATTTATGGAGCTGTGGCAGTTGCGGACTGTTGCGGCACTTTGCTTTAGTCGATTTCTATCTATTGTACATCTAGATTAGGATTCAGTTGTATTGAGTTAGTATTCAAGTGTTGTAGATTAACACTTTCATATATTATTTATCAGATTATTGTATTGTCTGTTGCCCGACAGCATATTCGGGTATTTCATTGTTGAGATTTTGTTGTACAATGTATTGTACTCTTTTATTATTGGAGCATGCACATTTCACATCATAGTTAGATGTATATTGTTGGTTGTGTGCATAATGGGTTTTGTGGTTGTTGTTAAAAATAAAAAGTTTTAAATTTTTGGCAATTCGCACTTTATGATTTCGGGTAGTTAGCCTTATATTATAGCGTTTAGTTGTTGATGTTGAGACTGTACCATCTGAGATACCTGATTTATGTAGTATAGGGCTGGCCACCCATTATTATTTGGAGCGGGTTGTCACAGGTGGTATCAGAGCCAGGTTCTAGTGTCTTTAGGATCTGTGTGCATTACTACGATCTTCCGTAAGCGTTCTTGATGTAGAGCGTTATTGTTAGGACGATTACATTCATACGTCCATATCTTTTTGTGATTCGAAAATATTTGAAAGGCGTTCTGATACAATTGTTCTTGTTTCAGATGCCACCGAAGGGAGGTCGTTCAGTCAGGGCAAATAAAGGGCAACCCCAAATGCCTCAAAGGAACATGACTACGGATGATGTTGCCAATATTGTGGCACAAGCGGTCACTGCTGCCGTTTCTACGATGGCTCAGCAATCTGCCGCTCGAGCAGCCCCACCCCATTTTGGATTGTCTTTATTGGAGAGAGTGAAAGAAGATTTTAGTAAGGGGAATCCTCCCGAGTTTGCAGGGGGAGTTGATGCAATGGTTGCAAGTCAATGGAAAAATATTATGCAGAGGCATCTTCGTATGGTTGAGTGTAGTGAGGTACATAAACAATTTTTAGTCACCTTTAGGTTATCGGGTGAAGCTCTTCAATGGTGGGAGCCTGTCGCCACATCTGAACAGAGGGATACTTTACCTATAAAAGAATTTTGGGAACTTTTTGATCGAAGTTATTTGCCTTCCCCTACTCAGGATATGGGGATTTTTCAAGGAAATAGGACGGTGGAAGAATATGAAGAAGATTTTTCTCTATGGGCGAGATTAGTACCTAATGAGGTAAATACGGAAGAGAAACGTATATCGAAGTTTGTTCGAGGTTTAGATTGGAAAATACAACTACATTTGTTAGAAAGTCCTAAGTTAATGACCTTCGTCGAGGTTGTGAATGCAGCACTATTAAAGTGTCATGAATATCATTTTCGTTCTCAAGAGAGTAAGAACTTTGGAGATTCGAGTTCATCAAGTAAGTTTGGCAAAGAGAGTGCCAGTAATGCGAGTGGGCAGAAAAGGTTTATGGGAAAGTGTTTCTTTTGTAAAGAAATAGGTCATAAAAAGAAAGATTGTCCTCCTAGAGGTAAAAGACCACAGTTTGATGAAATTTTGGAAGTGCAACCCCTACAGTAGATTCGAGTTCGCTTTAGACCAGGGGACTATGTTTGGGAGCCCATTGATGAGGAAGGGCAATCGGACTAGAGATGGATGATGTAAGTTAATTTTCCTTTATAAATAGGATTATTAAGATGTATGGTTTTGGAAATAGCGTATGGGAGATATGTATAAATTGGGTAGTGCTTTAGCCCTTTTTGTTTATGTATGGTATGTAACGACCCTAAAGGGGAGCAAGATAGGCTCTTATTTTACTATTTTGTAAAAAGGTAAGATGATTTTGCAAGGTGCTCAAAATAGCTTTAAACCTTGTAGTTAATGTAAGAATGGTTTTGGTGATGAGTAGAAATGATAAAAGCTACTTCTTTTATATAGTCATGATAGACTATTACAATTGTTGTATTCCAGATATGGAATTGCCTTATATATGGCAGTATATTGAGATGATGTAAGACGTTGTTTATGTTTGAAGTGATTGTGGTTTGTTGGGACGCAGGTAAAATTTTAGCTCCTGATTATGATAATATTTGTGAGCTATATGTTATGCATATGATGATTTAAAAGACCTTGTGTTGGACATAAGGCATTTTATATAAGATTATATATAAACTGTTTTCAAAATAAACTATTTTCAATATAAAACTTTTATTGGCCTTCGAGCCCTTTCAAAATGATTTTCATAAAATAATTTTTTTTCAAACTCTAGTCTGGATTTAACAAACTCTCAATCCCCGACATTACCACACAGTAGTGTATTGGGAGGGTTCCTTGTTTGGATTTCGCTTTTGCGAGACGTCCCCCGCACGAAAGTGGCGATTGTCAGGAATTGAGAGGAGTTATTTCTTTGGACCATTCAAATTTTTGTTCTATTAAAATATTAGTATTATTTATATTGTTGTAATTGTGGAACTTTGGAGGCAAATAAAGCCTCATTATGATTGATATGAGCACAAAGATCAAATTTAAAGGGTGTATGGGCGCCCTTTTGTGGAAATTGGTTTCGTTTAATTCATAATCTACTTAAAAATAAAATAAATAAAATAAATTCGCCGTGGGAGGTTAGAAGTTTGGAGATAAGATTAGTTGATGGGTAGATTAGAAATAGTTGAGCTTTGGGAGAATTAGGCTTAGCTGAATTTCGAGGACGAAATTCTTGTAAGTGGGGAAGTTTGTAACAACCCAAGACTTTCGGAACAGTGATTATTTTATTTTGGGAGAAATAAATAATATTTTATTGGAGAATAATTAAAATTGGCAATTGAGGTCAAAATTTAGAGTTGTTAGAAAGTGTGTCGAATGGAAATTCTGAGGGTACCATCGTTTCCGGAAGGGTCGAGAAAGTCGAAATGACTGTACTTGAGGTCTATTTAGGTTCCGAAATAATTTAGGACCGTTTGACTCGAATTAAAGTTACCGAGTCATTAAAAGTGTGTATTATCATTTAAAGATGTGTACCTTGGGAAATTAGGCTTAAAATCCACGTGAGAATAATTCTCACTTAAGAGAGAAAGAGAAAAAGAAAGAAAGAAAGAGAGAAGAAGAAAGAAGAAGAAAGGAAGGAGAAAAAGAGAGAGAAAGTGGAGGATTTCCGGCCATTTCGCGATCTAGAGGCGGATTCAGACCCTACGAACCCGAGGCAAGTGATTAAACTTGCTAAATAATTGTTGTGTACCATTTATTGCATGATTTGTGGATGAAATTTATGGGTTTTAGGTTTAGTTTGATAAAACCTAACTTTTTGGGAAAACTTTAGATTTGTGGTGTATAAATGATTTCTAGGTTAGAAATTAGTTTATATGTATTATAGGATGAATATTGATGATATATATGTGATTGGGTTGAAGAGAAATGAAGAGAAAATGATTAAAATGAATTTTGGAATTTTGGAGAAGATGATGAATAGTGATTCAGCGTCACTTCCGAATCGATTCGGCCATGATGCGAATCAATTCGGCTTTTGGTCAAAAAATAAAAATTGTAGATCTTTTCGATACGGTCGCGTCAGCGCTGACTGGGTATTTTTCAGATTTATTTTGGATATTTAATGATTTTTCTACGAAAAGCTGTCCAAGATCGAAATTGTTAGTCAGAAATTATGGTTAAAATTATTTGGAGATAAATATTAGTGGATTCCCAAATAGGGTGTTAGCACATCTAAAGAACTCGAGGAGATGAGAAAACTTTGGGATCATAGGAATAAAAATCCGAGTTATAATTTAAATGAATTTTGGGATTTTTGGCTTACTTAAAAAGTAGCAATTTTCGAGGTTCAGCAGGGCCGAATCGATTCGGCCCCCTAGCCGAATCGATTCGAAAATATGCAGGTGCCCAGGTCTGAGTGACCGAATCGATTCGGACCCCAGCCGAATCTATTCGTCCTGAGATAGAGTCCGAGGTCTGATGACCCGAATCGATTCGCCTTCCTGGCCGAATCGATTCGCTGGGCCGAACCGATTCGGAATAGGCCCGAATCGATTCGGAAACAGGGATTTTGTGGGATTGTTTTTCTAAGGAGAATTTCAGCCCGTTTTGTTCGAGGTTATCGAATGGGGATCTCTATAGGAGACATTTGAAGTGTGTTTTCGAGACTTTTAGTGAGTTTGCCTTATAAGAAATTATTGGAGTCGTATGGACTAAATTTGAGGAATACCGATTAGAAATTATGGTGTATACTAAGTGGGGAGGATGTGTGAGTTTTAGCGATTAGTGTATCAGGAGAGAGATATACTAAAACTAAACAATGACACAAATTCAATTGCGCCTAAGAGCGTATAATGAAAATGAATATATTGTTGCAGGTATACCTTATATAATGGTATATCTTTATTATGTGGGATGTATGTATACCTTATATGATGGTGTATATACATGTTAGGCATACCCTCTCCTTGCTATCATTGGGAAGTTTCGTGCGTAGTGGGTGAGCATCCTGACTCAAAAAGCAGGATGTGGATATTCCCCAGGTTATAGTCTTCCATGGTGGTCATCATATGACACATATATATATATATATATATATATATATATATATATATATATATATATATATATATATATATATATATATATATATATATTATTTTGGGGGATAGAGGTCGTGGGTATGTGTCGCTCTCACCTGCCGGTTAGGAGCTATGACCGCTTCCCGGACGTCGTGTGCGTGAGTTGATCACGAGGTGGGTGTCGTTGAACCCCACCAGGTGGACCCAGTTTGCTACGTATATGGGCTGCTGAAAGATGATAGCATGTGAGCCTGCGTCCTTCGAGTTATAGCTCGGTTGGATGGTTATTATTGCTTGTGTTTATATTTGGGTGTCAAGGGCATAATGGACCTCAATGACCCACATTGCCAGGATTAGTGTATCGGGGGGGTTCCTTGTTTGGATTTCGCTTCGGCGAGACGTCCCACGCACGAACCGCAGTGTAATGTTGGAACTTGGGGATAAGTTTAGTCCTTAATGCTCATAATTATATTATATACATATATCACCTATCCCGACAATCGACAGTGCCAGGAGTAGTGTAACGGGGGGGGGGGGGGTTCCTTGTTTGGATTTTGCTTCGGCGAGACGTCCCACGCATGAAACGCCGTGTACTGTTGAGAATTGGGAATATTAATTAATTAAAATTGGATAATAATCATTTGGATTACATGCATCTTGCATTGAGGGCATAATGAGCCTCGAGGATCGATACGGTCAGGAGTAGTGTAACGGGGGGGTTCCTTGTTTGGATTTCGCTTCGGCGAGACGTCCCACGCACGAAACGCAGTACCGTGTTGAGAATCGGGAGGAGTTTAGTCCTTAACTCTTGATGCTAATAACTCATCTATAATAATTATATATATGGTTTCATGCCCTATATGGGTATCACTAGAATATAAATTCTAGTAATTGAGATTGATGGTGTATGTTGATGATGTGGACATGATTGGATCATGTAACTTTATATGTTCAACAAATGAACATTATAAAGATAACTATAACAATTGCATTAAAGATAATGTATATATCTTAATGTATAGAAATAAATGTAGAATTGGGACATAGGTTACACGGTTTCACTTAAATACTTCTTTTGGGTTTAAGTTAGAATCCTCTTACCTAAATTAGAATCGAACATCCTTTTGGGGACACGTGCATACGCTTAGTGTGCGCTTTAGATGAGAGGTGAGTTGAATTTTGGTGGAGTGTTCGATTCCAGCTAAATCATGTAATAATGCATTTATAATTATTATGCATTTTAATACACTTGCTATAAACTGTTTTTCAAACTCGGGTTCTGACCCGTTTATATTTTCCTCCTCCATGTATATATTGTATTACTTCATGTGTTCCTCCGCAAGGACGCCTTTGATATTCATCCATTCAGGATTTGTGGAGCTGTGGCAGTTGCGGACTGTTGCGGCACTTTGCTTTAGTCGATTTCTATCTATTGTACATCTAGATTAGGATTCAGTTGTATTGAGTTAGTATTCAAGTGTTGTAGATTAACACTTTCATATATTATTTATCAGATTATTGTATTGTCTGTTGCCCGACAGCATATTCGGGTATTTCATTGTTGAGATTTTGTTGTACAATGTATTGTACTCTTTTATTATTGGAGCATGCACATTTCACATCATAGTTAGATGTATATTGTTGGTTGTGTGCATAATGGGTTTTGTGGTTGTTGTTAAAAATAAAAAGTTTTAAATTTTTGGCAATTCGCACTTTATGATTTCGGGTAGTTAGCCTTATATTATAGTGTTTAGTTGTTGATGTTGAGACTGTACCATCTGAGATACCTGATTTATGTAGTATAGGGCTGGCCACCCGTTATTATTTGGAGCGGGTTGTCACAACAGTCTAGCTAGATATGATGTCAGTTAGCTAGTGGTTTGTGTCATTTCAGATGGGTACTTACGTTAGGAGTGCACAGTTAGACGAGAGGTGAGAATTTCATGTGAGTGCACGTCCTAACATGTACTTTGCATTTAATTTTTTAAATGTTTTTAAAGCACTTGCAAGTTTTTAAAATATCTCCACATTCGGGCTCTGACCCGTTTGCTTTCAAATCTATTTTTTTTTTGTAAAACCATTTTAGGGACCCAGCCACAAGGACACCATGCATAGGATACTCATTCAGGTGACGAGCTGTAGCTGTTTGTGGAAGCTACATGGATTTGCTTTTAGACGCTTCTACCATTTGGATTCCATATTCAGTATTCTTCAGTTGTAGGGCATGTTGCCCAAATTCTATTAGAGATTTTTCCATTTCAGTTTTTCAGACTTTGGCATGTATTGATTCAATATTCAGTATTTCGTTACTTATTTCAGTTGTGGGATTTGTGGTGAGGAGTTTTTCCTCCGGATTTATTTAAATCATGTGATGGTTATTCTATTATTTCGTTATGGTGAATGGTGATATTATTCTTGATTTAAATCTTTTACTTCATCTTAATAAGACTTTAATTAAAATTTTACAACTTACTTTTAAATACTAGGTGGTTAGTCATAATAAAATGTTTTCGACAGTGATGCTATTAACTGAGCCAACTTGGAATTTTGATTTAATTTCATAAAGGAGTAGCTACCCGATATTTAATTAGTCGGGGCGTCACAGGTGGTATCAGAGCATCAGGTTCTAGTGTCCTTTAGGATCTGTACGGCTATTATGTTTCCGCTAAGTTTTCTTTTATATAAGGCCCTATATATTAGGACTATTGTACTCTTTTTGTGTATGCTTCGTTCTTCAGCTATTTTAAGTTTATAAATAGTGAACTTATAAACTTCATTCTTATTTTAGATGCCTACACGACGTGCACGATGAGTTCCCAGGGATGCAACGCCCGAACCCCAGCCCGCTCCAGTTCAGGGCATGATGAACGCCGCTGAGGTTCCAGCCATTGTAGCCCAAGCGGTAAATGCCGCAATTGTCGTAGTTCAGCAGGCACCACCTCAGGCGCCGGTTGTCGCGCCAATACAGGAAAATGCATTCCCGTCTTCTTGGGAACGTGTACGTGACGCTTTTCAGAAAGCGCATCCGCCAGATTTTGCAGGTAGCTCAGATGTGGTAGTCTCGAGCCAGTGGAGGAAGGATATGCAGAGGCACTTGAGGATGTATGAGTGCACGAACTTTCAGAAGCAGGTGCTAGCTACTTTCAAGCTAGTTAGATCTGCACTGCAGTGATGGGAGTCTATTACCACCGTGGAGGAGAGGGATACTCTCACTATTTAGGGCTTTTGGGTACGGTTCGACCGCAAGTATTTTCCGTCAGCTGTTCACATGGAAATGAGGAGGAAATTGATGAATCTGAAGCAAGAGGGTAAGACCGTGGCCGAATATGAGGCCGAGTTCACGAATCTGTTGAATATCGTTCCAGATGAGATACCAACAGAAAAGAAGAAGATTGAGAAATTCACCGACGGGTTGACATGGAGGATCCGTCAGCATCTGTTAGGAAACCTTTCGTTGGCCACTTATTCTGATGTGGTTAACGCTGCTTTGTTACACTTCCAGGATCACCGCTTTCATATGGCTGAGGGCAAGAGATCGGGAGAGCCTAGACATCAGGGCAGGACTGGAGGACGTGGTGCCGGTGGGGCACAATCTGTTCAGGGGCAGAGACAGGGTGAGCAGGGTTCCCAGCAGGGGGATCAGAAGAGGTTCAGATCAGGGAATTACAGGCACGGACAGGGAGGTTTCCGTCAGGGCCATCAGGGTCCAAACGACCATCAGGGCCAACAGGGGCAGAATGGGCAGCAGTTTCAGCAGGGCCAGCAGGGCCAAGGGAGGAACGGTAACGACCACCAGGGCCGGGGACCGCAGGGGCAGAGAGGAGGGAACTTCCCAGGGAAGTGTTTTGTTTGTGGCAAGACTGGCCATAAACGACAGGATTGTCCTGATAGGGGCAGGGCCCCACAGCAGCAGCAGCAGCAGGGTGCTCGCCAGGAGCCGCAGAGGCCTATGTTTCCCGCAACTCTCCCCGCACCGCCACAGATGGCAGCATTGCCTTCCATTCCAGCAGTCCCAGCTCAGCAGGGGCAGCTACAGTATGGATGTGTCTATAACGTCCACCAGGCAGCAGTTCCACAGGCACCGCCCGCGATTGAGGGTATGTTTCCTATCCATGGCACTATGGGTCGGCTATTGTTTGATACGGGGGCTACACATTGTTTTATAGCTACGCATTTTGCGAAAGCCTTAGGATTGTTAGCTACGGCAGAGAGCACAGTGACGTGTGTAGACTCACCATTGGGGAGTGGGTCACTTATATTCTTTATATGCCGGGGAGTGGGGGTAGAGATTGGTGGTTTGGTATTACCTGCAGAAATGTTGGTATTAGATATGCATGTGCATGATGTAATTATCGGTATGGATTGGCTCGTAGCTTATAGGGCCATAATTGATTGCTTCAGCGGGAGCATTGTTTTTGCCATTCCAGGGCAAGAGATGTTTGTAGTGGCGATGCCTCGCCCAGAGGGAGGCTCGACCACTCATTTGTATTACCTAGAGGAGGATACCTCTAAGGAGGTAGTGATTCCTTTAGATTCGATCCCAGTCGTCAGGGAGTATTCAGATGTGTTTCAGGAGATACCAGGCCTACCCCCCAGTCGAGATATAGACTTTGTTATAGACCTGTTACCAGATACGAGACCTATAGCACGCGCACCGTACCGTATGGCTCCGACAGAGATGCGAGAGCTACGAGATCAGATAGAGCAGCTGTTAGGTCAGGGCTTTATTCGCAGGAGTACCTCACCTTAGGGCACTCCAGTTTTGTTTGTAAAGAAGAGGCACGGTTCACTGAGATTGTGTGTGGACTACCGAGAGTTGAATAAGGTCACGATACGGAATAAGTATCCGTTGCCTCGAATCGATGACTTATTCGACCAGTTGAGAGGACCTTCTTTCTTCTCGAAGATTGATTTGAGATCGGGATACCATCAGTTGCGTATCAGGGAGGAGGATGTCTCGAAGACTGCGTTCTTGTCGAGATATGGTTCTTACGAGTTTCGGGTTATGGCTTTTGGTTTGACCAACGCTCCAGCAGTGTTTATGGACTTGATGAACAGAGTGTTCAGAGATTACCTAGATCAGTTTGTCATTGTCTTCATCTATGATATTCTGGTTTACTCCCAGACAGAGGAGGAACACGCCGAACATTTGAGGCAAGTTTTGTAGACACTACGTCAGAACGAGTTGTATGCAAAATATGAGAAATGCGGGTTTTGGTTGAAGGAGGTCCAGTTTTTGGGACACATTATTTCCGACCGGGGGATATCTGTTGATCCGGGGAAGGTATCCGCGGTGAGGGAGTGGGGACAACCGAGGACACCAACGGAGATTCGTAGTTTCTTAGGTCTAGTAGGATACTACAGGAGGTTTATTCAGGGTTTCTCGAAGATAGCAGGTCCTTTGACACATCTGACTCGTAAGGGTGTGCCGTTCATTTGGAGTGATGCCTGTCAGTTGGCATTCGATGAATTGAAGGATAAATTGACCTCAGCACCTGTGTTAGCATTGCCGAGACCGGGAGTTGAGTATTTGGTTTACACCGATGCGTCTTTGCAAGGACTTGGAGGTGTATTGCAACAGGAGAGACAGGCCATAGCTTATGCTTCCTGTAAGCTTAAGCCTCATGAGAAGAATTACCCCACGCATGATTTGGAGTTGGCGGCAGTGGTTTTTGCCCTACGGATTTGGAGGCACTATCACTTTGGGGAGAAGTTCCAACTGTTCATGGACCACAAGTCCCTACAGTACCTGTTCACGCAGAAGGAGTTGAATATGCGGCAGCGTAGGTGGCTTGAGTTTGTGAAAGACTACCAGTTCGATATCCAGTATCACCCGGGTAAGGCTAACGTGGTAGCAGACGCGTTGAGCCGTAGGCCAGCAGATGAGGTGGCAGGGGTGTGGAAGGAAAAGTGGAAGGAGTTGGGACACCAGGACGCAGTGGCCCGATCTTTCATGTCTGTGATGACCGTTACACCACAGATTGTCACGAAGGTAGTACGGGCACAGGCTAATGACTCATTTTGTCAGGAGCAGATAGTTCGATTACTAGCAGAGGGAGCCTAGTCCTATACCGTTAGCTCAGACGGGGGATTACGCTTCAATGGGAGATTGGTGGTTCCGGAAGGGGAGAAATTGTGACACGAGGTGATGGTAGAGTCGCACGGATCACGGTTCGCGGTACATCCCGGAGGGGACAAAATGTACCAAGACATGAGACGCCAGTATTGGTGGAGCGGTATGAAGAGAGATATCGATGTGTTTGTTTCGAAATGCGCCACTTGTCAGCTAGTAAAAGTGGATCATCAGAGACCGATAGGACTTCTACAGCCGTTGGAGGTTCCGAAGTGGATGTGGGAGAGCATATCCATGGATTTTATTACGGGGTTGCCAACGTCGCAGAGGGGTCACGACTCCGTTTGGGTAATTGTGGACAGGTTGTCCAAAGTCGCTCACTTTTTACCCGTAAGGACTGACTACACGACGGGACAGTATGCCCAGCTCTTCATTTCAGAGATTGTGAGACTTCACGGTGTGCCCCTAAATATCGTGTCTGACAGAGATAAGATATTTGCATCGCAGTTTTGGGAGAGTTTCCAGGAGGCCATGGGCACGGAATTGCTGTTGAGTACGGCTTATCATCCGCAGACCGATGGGTAGACCGAGCGCACAAATTAGATGTTGGAGGACATGCTACGCATGTGCATTATTGACTTTGGAGGTGGATGGGAGCAATACCTTCCACTGGTAGAGTTTTCTTATAATAACTCCTACCAGTTCACTATTGGCATGGCTCCGTTTGAGGCGTTGTACGGTAGGCCTTGTCGTTCCCCAGCATGTTGGTTGGAGGTGGGGGACAACAAACTAATTGGGCCGGAAGTGATTCAGGATACTTCGGCAAGGATTGAGTTGATTCGGAGTCGCATTCGGATAGCTCAAGACCGGAAGAAGAGTTATGCTGATGCGAAGAGATCTTTCAGGGAGTTCCAAGTGGGGGACCAGGTTTTGCTCAGAGTATCTCCTATGAAGGGGATTATGCATTTCGGGAAGAAGGGGAAGTTGGCACCGAGGTATGTGGGGCCGTTTCCTATTATTGAGCGGATTGGACCAGTTGCGTATAGACTCGGGTTACCGGAGCATTTACACCGGATTCACGATGTGTTTCATATTTCCTCGCTAAGGAAATATCTCAGGGACGATTTGGCTCATTATCACATCACTTTGGAGGAGATTGATTTACAACCTGATAGCTCCTACGAGGAGGGGCCGATTTCTATTTTGGACCGAAGTGAGAGGAAGCTGCGGTCAAAGATAGTTCTGTTAGTGCGTTTTCAGTGGCGACATCACAATGTCGAGGAGTCCACATGGGAACGCGAGGATGAGATGCGCGAACGTTATCCAGAGTTGTTTTTACCAGGTACTTTCTAGTTCCGAATTTCGGGACGAAATTCTGTTATTAGGGGGGAAGTATGTAATACCCCGTATTTTTTGGCGGTATTTATTTTTGGGATTAATTAATTAAATGAGAATTAATTGGGAATTAATTCGAATAAAATACTAGCGAGATGTGAGTTGGTATTTGACTATATTGAGTATATATGATGATATATGAATGTTGAATGATGAAATTTGTCGTGAGATTGATATACGGCAATTTGGACATTTTATTAGGACGCGTGAGACAGTCGCGTCAGGAGATAATTATTTAAATTGTAAAAGTGAAATTTAAATTCTATTAACCGTATGGTCATTTTGAGTGCACCAACGCTTCCGGAAGGGTCGAGATAGTCAGAAAACACTAGCCGGGGGTTTAGTTTGGGTCCCGGGGTATTTTTAGGCCATACCGGCAACATAAAGGGTATTTTGGTAATTTCGTATTTTTGGGGAATTAAAAGTGACGAAAATTAAGATTTTTTATCTGATTGGGAATTGACCCACTTAACCCATTAACAACCCATATTAACCTAGAAGGCTACGTAGGTTATTAGAATTAGGTTTTATAATATTTCCCAAAGAAAACCCTAGCCACCATAGCCATTGGAGAAGAAAGCTTGGAGAGAGAGAGAGATAGAAGGGAATTTTGCAGAAAGAGAGAGAGAACTTCTTCAAATCGTAATCAAAATCTGAGATTGAATCAAGGCAAGTGGTTTAAATTAGCTTTTTATGCAGTAAATGCTTCTTCCATGCTTAGACTATCCAATAAATCAAATTGTTCTTGGGAGTTTAATAAAAACCCATTTTAATTGGACTTAGAACTTAAATTTTGAGAAGAAATTACATGTAGAATCGTATAGAGATTATTACCCTGATGTTAATATATGTCGGATGTAACAAAAACGGATCTAATTTGAGTAAATTGATGATTATAAATTCTAAGGTTTATGTTCTTGAAAATTTGGGGAAAAGTGAAGAGACTTGATGATTTAATGATGTTTAGGATGAATTGATTCCTTAAAACACGTTAGTATGTGACCTTGATATGTTTAGGATTGATTAGAGACCTTTAAACATTGTGGGGACGAATTTTGGTTGAGATTTGAGGTGTAGAAATTGGTGAAAAACGAGATAGGATTTCTGGGCTTGAATCTGGTCACTCGTTAGAAGACCTACCCAGGTCGTTCGAATGAGCTCGTTCGAACGAGATTCTAACGAGTTGACAGTTTGGGGTTCTAACGAGAGGGATGTTCATTCGATAATCTCGTTCGAACGAGATCTCGTTAGATAGCCCAGTTCGTTCGAACGAAATCTCGTTCGAACAGCCTCGTTCGAACGAGACTTCTAACGAGCTGGCAGTTTAGACCTTTTTGGCCTGTTTTGATTTTGGGAGTCCCGTAAATTTGTTCGAGGATGGTGATAACGTTCCTTTGATGGTGTATTAGTATACTTGGGACATTTGGGATATAATGAGGAGTAAATTATATAAGTGTGGATCGAATCCAATAGACATTATGAGCTGAGACGTGAGTGCCTACTACGACGTGAGAATAAATTATGGCGCGTATAAATATGGACCGTGATTATATAAGTTGTATATATATTAAGTTGGTACGAGAATGCGATAAGTACTACAATTAAACTACGGTGATTACTAAGATGCGTGTTTACTTAGTATTGATATATGATTTGTGTGTATGACATACCTACCATACTTTCTATCATGGGAGGTTTGCGTTCGCTTAGGGCCCTCTAATCCTTGTGTTGCCCGGATTTAGACTGGTTACCTCGATGAACATAGGTCAGAGAAGGACTTATTGGGATGTTAATAAGTCTGTTGATCGTGGGAGCGCAGGTATGTGCGTGACCCATGTGATGTGACTGTGTTCGCCTCCACTGTTTGTGATTTTTGTTATCTGAACGATTCCTGAGAGATTCAGAATACGTGATTCCTTATGTACGTGATGTACCGGAATGGATAGCAGAGTATGTGTGCACCGCAGCTTAGTCTCGGGGTGCTTATATTGTATATTTATGTTGTGGAAAATATACACTTAATAAAATGGGAACTTTCATATGGTATTGTGTGTATAACTATGGAATAACAAAAGGGATGATCTATAATGAGTTGTATTACTTTTATGTGAGAACCTGAATTTACGTTAAGCCCCTATTTAATTGCGAGCGTTATAATGTTAATGGTAACCGAGTAATAACGGTAGAACCTATGACAGTCTAGCTAGATATGATGTCACTTAGCTAGTGGTTTGTGTCATTTCAGATGGGTACTTACGTTAGGAGTGCACAGTTAGACGAGAGGTGAGAATTTCATGTGAGTGCATGTCATAACATGTACTTTGCATTTAATGTTTTAAATGTTTTTAAAGCACTTGCAGGTTTTTAAAATATCTCCACATTCGGGCTCTGACCCGTTTGCTTTCAAATCTATTTTTTTTTGTAAAACCATTTTAGGTGCCCAGCCACAAGGACACCATGCATAGGATACTCATTCAGGTGACGAGCTGTTGCTGTTTGTGGAAGCTACAGGGATTTTCTTTTAGACGCTTCTACCATTTGGATTCCATATTCAGTATTCTTTAGTTGTAGGGCATGTTGCCCAAATTCTATTAGAGATTTTTCCATTTCAGTTTTTCAGACTTTGGCATGTATTGATTCAGTATTCAGTATTTCGTTACTTATTTCAGTTGTGGGATTTGTGGTGAGGAGTTTTTCCTCCGGATTTATTTAAATCATGTGATGGTTATTCTATTATTTCGTTATGGTGAATGGTGATATTATTCTTGCTTTAAATCTTTTACTGCATGTTAATCAGACTTTAATTAAAATTTGACAACTTACTTTTAAATACTAGGTGGTTAGTCATAATAAAATGTTTTCGACAGTGATGCTATTAACTGAGCCAACTTGGCATTTTGATTTAATGTCATAAAGTAGTAGCTACCCGGTATTTAATTAGTCGGGGTGTCACAGTTTACAATTTATAGATGCAAAAAATAAGAGATCGAGTTGTACATGTAACTAAATTAGTTCGTCGATAACTCGTGGTGTCCTAGAATATCTCCTCCGAGATTGATGGAAATCGATTTGATAATATTTTTTTTCATTTAAGTTCATGTTAAATACATGAGTCTTAATGAATAACTGATGAGGGCTGAACAATCCACTATGCACGCTAGGCTGGGCGGACACTCTCTTGGGCTGAAATAAATTATCCCACACATTTACTAATTTTTCATTATTTTATTTTAGGAAACGGGTAAGGGGAATTAGGGTAGGCCACATAGGCTCGATGCCTATGTGGTAATTCGAACGAAGAAGGGGAAGGATAAGGAGGTGTCCCTGAGCATGGCAGCCACAATTGTAAGTCATAAAAATATCTTACAATTGTGTATTTTTTAAAATTATGTTATAATTTTTTAGTTAACTTATCTATTCGCGTACTTTTTTATTGTTTGAGAAAAATCTTAAGGAACAGTACAACTCAGAGTCTGATGGTGACAAGTCATCTTGTGCTACAGACACACTAAGCCAAATGCTCGGGGAAGATCAGAAGGGGCGGACAATGGGGTGATCTCTTAGGTGGGTAAGTTGAGGCTCATCGGGACTGAGATGACTAATAATGGGATGGCTCAGTAGGTGGACACCCACATCGATAAGTTAGAAATATTGGATCAAACAATTCAAAATATGTTCGAACTCATGTAAGGGCAAGGGCAAAGAGGTAGACGAAAACGCCACTTCCCCGTCTCTCTTATCATCACTGTGTATACTCATCGCCTAACAGATACGCACATACTCGGAACCTCTGTATGATCTATTCACTACCTTTACCCCCGTTGAATGACCTATGTCAATAATTGGTTGACCGAGTGTGTATATAATATACACACGGGGTTGCGCGCCCATATCTAGGGGTTGAAGGCCCCATACACACACCTGAGTACTTTGGTGCACTGACGTCTATTGCAACCAATTGAGGCAAGGGTCTGCGTCACGCATATTGTGCCCGAAAAGGAGAATGAGCTCTTGTTCTTGGTCGAAAAATGCGGCGTTAAAAATATTGAGGGTCGTCTAAATTCATTGGTCATGTGACCTACCTTCTTCCTTCAATTTGTTGAACACCCAACCCTATGATAATTATTTGTAATAATTTTATTTGTATTTGTTTGTTATGGATATTGAATGTTGAATATTATTTTTTTTACTATTGTTTGATAATATGATTGAATTAATGTGTATAGATTTAGTTTTTATGAATGGATGAATGTTGCTTGAGATATATACTCCTTTAACATGTTAAAACATGGTGTAACATGACTGCCCAATAGTTTTTTTAATCTGCCCAAAATTATCCCGGACTTTGATCTTGACAAGTTCGTGACAAAGATAAACATGTCGTGACAAAGTCGGCGACAAATTCATCTTCACCACGTACTTATCACGGTGAAAGTTCGTAACAAGTTTGTCTTTGTCACGAACGTGTCACGGTCAAATTCCATAACAATTACAAATAATCTCATGAACGTTGCCTGTGACAAGTCCGTGATAAAGAAGCTTTCACCCCAAAACTTATCACAGTTTTTTATCAGGACAAGTCTGACTTGTCAAGGTTTTTGACCGTGAGAATTTTCCAGTATTGATGTAGTGTACCATTTCCACTTAATTTATTTTTTGCATGTTATAAATGTCTCATGAATTTGATCTAATATCTCTATAATACTATAAAATACTTTACAAGAATTTAGAGTTCCTTAGCAATGGAGCTATCCACTTAAGCAAGATAAGGATGAATACTAATTATTGCAAGAAAGTTGAATACATCTATCCCCGTAAGCAAGAGCAAGTTGACGTTGGGATTCGACCATTAATCTTCTACCTTAATCATCTACCACTCCGACCATGAATCATCTACAGTTCATCTTCATCTTACAATCGTTGATTCATCTCTCTCATAATTTTAGATAGACCAATCGGTTACCTCTTTCCTCTACTCTCTCTCTCTCTACTTTAATATCTGAGTGCCTGAAAGTTTCTTCCTCTTCCCATTTCAATTCTATTTATATCCATCTTTAT
>OX422209.1:492206570-492211570 GCA_949130495.1 Sambucus nigra | reverse complement strand
ATGCTAGTGGCATAACAAGTGGACCTAATAACAAATTGTCCTTAAATGTTTGAAAATTGTAAACAAGGGACCTAAGTGTAAATTGCCCAAAGTTTTTCATCCGTTATTTTTAACATTGGTAGTGTAGCCCTCTCAATTTGATTTCATTAGAAATTTTTGTTTTGAGTAGTGTAAAGACAAGTTCTCTCTCTGCTTCATAGACATTATTTTTCACCCAGATCTTTTTTGTGTCTCATTTTAATTTTTAGTTATTTTATTTCTAAATGTGTAGTCATATGAGAATCTTATTCACGCAATAACAAGATTACAAGATACTATATACTATCACATCGTGAATAACAAGATTACAAGATACTATATACTATCACATTGAAGTCCCATAGTTAAAGAAATAGTCAGTTAGTAGCCTTTTCGGACCTTCACTTAAGAAAAATAAACTGGAATCAAATTCGAATTACGAACAAGCAAGAAATGAGGCATCATAAAGAGATGAAAAAAATTATTAATATAATAATCCAATAGAATTTCAAGATAATGAAGTAACAATCAGAAAAAACTCTAAGAAAACATGTAGCACCCTAAATGAGACTAAAACAAAAGAATAAAATATCCCAAAACAGACGAGAACTATTATATTTAAAAGATTAATGCTCATTAAGGTAACGTTGTTTAGTTATTTTCACACAAAATCACTAACTAAGAAACAATCTTTTAAATTGAATTGTTAAAACTAAATATAAAATTCATAGTTGTGTTTTTCTTCTTTTTCTTATTTGTTAGTCCGCTTCTATTTAAATTTATACTTTGTTTATGTTTTTTTCTTAATTTTTAGATAGTGTGACAATTTTTTATGGAATTCTAATAGGGTGTAACAACCCGCGTAATTTTGGGCTATTTTAATTAATTTTTGGAAAATGGAGGAAAATAGAGTTTTTGATAAAATTATTTTTATTGCTCAAATATGTTGGTTATTATTTTTAAAGGCGAGAATTTCAAACGGTTTCGAAATCGGAGGCTAAACGGATTTTAAAATGATTTTAAAATGTTTTTAACTCTTGGAGTTGTTTTGACTTCCAACTCTTCATTTCTTTGCCTTATTTAAAGTAGTCTTTTGGATTCCAACTCTTCATTTCTTTGCATTATAAAAGGGAGTCGTGGGCAACCCTTTTAACCAACTTTTGGCACAAATTTTGGTAGCAAATATATTTTATATTCCTCTTATTTTTATATACACATTGGCCCTTGAGATTTGTGAGTTCCAACCTTAGATTAGAGGTTCCCTTGGGGCTATTTTGTTGGAGGTTCTTGGAGAATATTTTGTAGATCTTTTGTATTGATCTTGAGGATGTGATCGTTGGTTTCTCATCGTGTTTTGAGGTATGGGGTTTTACACAATATGCTCCTTAAATCTCGCGAGTGTTATTCTCTTTGAATTCATATGATTATTGAACTCCTATTTGAATTGTTAAATTCGTTGAAATCTGGAAAAATAATTTTTGGAATTATTTTGATTCAGGTGGTATCATTATATTGTTGATGAGCACGTTGTCATTAGATTTTTTAATATGGCACGGATGTTGAGTACCCGCCAAAATTCCTATTTCCCGGGCTATGGCTTGATAAAGCATATACGGATGTGGTGAGGCCTGGTGACCCGGTTAAAGTGTTGTTGAGAAATTATATTGATAAATGCTTTGAGATTCGCATTTTGATTTGAATATTCGTACTCGTGTTGTTACGTTTTATTCATCGCTAATATATATTTGTTGAGCATCTTTCTTGTCGTATTGTGTACTTCCCCATATTTTTTTTTAGTGGCAGGTTATCGCGGATTTTGGGGCGCTATGGAAATTAATTTTGCGAGGATTGTTTGGGAAAGACTTGTATTTATTTATTTTGATGTATAGAGCATTGGTATTTATTTTATTTCAAGTTAGATAGTTGTAATTTTAATTCGAGAGACTTGTTGTAATTGAAGAGATTGAGATTAGTGGATTTATATTATTGTGGGTTTATTTAGATGCTCTATGCCTTGTTATTTGTGGATTTGGATTTATTTTATCGCATTAGCGCTCCGTTCGCTCTCCCCGGGCGGGCGGGGTGTTACATAGGGTGTGACAATTGATGGAATTTTAAAGGACGTGTGCCGGGACATTTCATTTCCACTTTTGAGAGTCAAATATTTTCCATTTTAAGAAGATGTTTTTACTATTCATCATCCTTATGAAGGTTCCTCACCTCATGTGTAACTTTCATAGAAGGTAAAAGTTTGCCTAGACACTCAACTCCTATCTAAGATGGAAAATGGTTGTTCTTGATTATGAAATTGACACAAGATTTTGGGAAAAAAATGAGAAACTTTTTTCAAATAATCAAACAAATCTTTTTAGGTATGCTCCAGACATTACCATAAAAATGATAATAACATATGTAAGATTAAACATATTATGCTGCATATTAGGAAATTAGGTTTCCTCTATAATTGAAATATTATTTTCACTTTTAAGTAAAATATATATGTCTTACTATACCGTACAAACTTCGAAAACAAAATTAAATGTAATAATTGAAGTAATTAAATTACACAAACCTCTTAATTAAATATAATTTTACATATAGATGAAAGAAAGTATAGGCAAATTTTTTTTGAAATATTGGAGCTCATAACATTTTTATAGAATCAATTTAATTATGCTTCTCTACTACTATGATTCCTGAAATGAAATTTTGCATATGAAAAATTTCCATGGTCTTATTTCGATTAGTTTTATTATACATATCGTATAACAAGCACTATAAAGTGCCAACGCTTAGTGCGGGGCTCCAATCTAGTAACTATTGTAAGCTGGAAGAATCGCATTCAATTCTTCTAAACAATCAAGTTATCCACGTGGAATCGTTATTCGGATAGATTTAGCAGAGAATCCAACATGCTTTGTTTCGTCAAATGGGTTATTCAACTAACTTTTGTGGTGAAAATAGAGAAGCGGATTTTTCTGACTCCTTGATATCGATTCATGGTGCCCCCTTTTAAAACGATTGTCCCAAAAATGGTTAATATTACAAATAAATTAAATAACAAAAAATATATCTAACCCTACAAGGCGGAATAAGGGTTATACCTATTGAAGAACACACAACAACTGATGCAAAAAAATTCTCGAGTCTTCCACTGTATTTCTTTGTTATTCATATTTTTTTTTAAAAGAAAAATATTTTATTCATAAGTGGAGAAAAAACCTATCCAAGGGCACTCACAAGCACTAAAGCAAGACTCTTGCAAAAAAGAACAATAATCTAAAGCCGATTTAAAAAACATTTAGGTCCTACGATTTCTTGAATGCTTTCATTTGCGAACGACATTTTAATTGTCATTTTTCGCTGTATAATTTCCATCATTCAAGATAAGATTGGAATCCACCGCAAATGATGAATCAAGTTTGGGAAATCCACGAATAAATCAATGCCGCGGTCGTCAGGGATTTGTACACCAATAGGATTAACTTGGGATAACTCGTTATGTGTATTAATAATCTCTAAAGAAGTCAAATCTTCATCACTTTTAGAGTCTACATCAGAAGATGAAGTCTCAAAAAGATCATTGCGCAAAATAAGTTTATCTCCCATTAATACGATGGAATCGCATTGGATTAAGTGATTAATATAACTTTGTTTTTTCTTATTTGGGTTGCCAACAGAGGATCCATGATGTTGATTGTTGATTTCAGTTCCAGACGGCTAAAACGTCCCTAAATTGCTATCCCGACCATTCTTATTTAAAAGTTGAATTGATTGGTCTATTTCTTGAACGAATTTTTTTGAATTCTCCTCACTTTCTCTGCCATTTTTTAACTCATTGGAGTTTTAATTTTCCTTGGGACTATTAGATGATGCACGAGTCATATCTTCACAGTTAATTATTGTTCTAAATTTATCTGTAACCTCATTTGTTATCATCAAAGGTTTGTTATCAGACAACTCCTTTTCCTTTTCAGGAATGACAACCATATCCTCAAATCATTGAATTAATGGGATAACTTTGACCTTTTTTAAACGTCTTCAGCTGAGTTCCGTTAATATCCGCAGTTGTAGGAGTTTTATTATCCTCACACATCTGAGCAACCACGTGGATTTCTGTTCTAAATATTTTTAAGTTTGAAACTTCAGTCGTTCCTGATATCAAGGTTTTTTTAAACCCGAAATACTCTGTTGTTTCCATGGATAGTTAACAAGAACCAAATTTTATGGGTCAACATGAAATATCCCCTCATCTTCCATCACAGTAAGAATTTCTGCTTCTTCTACACTTTCCTCGTCACTATCTGGAAAGATTTCTTCATTGGATAAAAGAAATTTTTTTAGTGTGTTTTTAGGCTTTTCTGGATATATATCTTCTACTCGCAATTTATCTTGAAGAGTTTTTGTTGGAATATTGGACTTAGAAAGCTGTCATGAATTTTTTGGACAGAATTTTGAGTAACTTTGAGCTCAAATTAAGGTGGGACCCACACTACGATTATTGTGGGACAATATACGAACGCGTTCTCCTCCGCAAGAAGATTAACGTAGAATATTCACTTGTCCAATTTCATTAAGTTATTAATGATAAATACGTTCCCAAAGTGACTCACAAAGCAATGAAAGTTAATGTATTGGGTATGCTTAACTCTTGTCCCACATTGGAAGAGTAGTGGAAAAATGATGAGTTAATAAAACCCAAATGATGGACTAAGGCTTGGATGCCTTGGGGGTATCCCAACTCTTTGAAGGGGAGATGACCTAAGCTATGCACGGGTTGACATTAGATCAAAGGTCCACACGCGCGCAATCTCCTACATTTTTGGGTCGAATTAATTTAACATTCTGGGCTTTATTTATTAATTAATTACAAAATTAATTAATAATTAATGAACTGTTTGCCAGTTAATTCAAAGGTCAACAGTTAAGGAAATTAATTTCTTTGACAGTTAAATTCGGTTTTGACTGTTCCCAACAATCAA